>JAEMWC010000094.1:697500-730000 GCA_016490735.1 Pachyseris speciosa
TGGTGGATAGCTTACATCTTCGAGTTCCAATTGGCAGCAAATGCATAAAGCATCTCTTTCGGTTCTCAGAAACCCATTTTTCTCGGAAAGTATGCAAATGACGGAAGGATTACCATTGTGACAAGGTGTTATCTCCATGGTGAATTAATATTTCGGCCAATGAAGTGAAATAAGAATATCAACACGAAACAAATCGACAAAGATTTGTCTCGAGCATATCACGTTTTAATAATATCTACTTCTTTATCATGTTGCATGCAATATTTGTCAATGCCCATACACAGCGACAAAGAACCCACGATGCTTGAAGAACATCCTGAATCGATTTGTGGATGGAGAAAAGTTGTATTACAAGGTGAGCTAATAATCGGCAATCGAACGCACGATAATGCTTCACATGTACAGGTGCACTGCTCTTAAGTGTAAACACAAAATTAAGAATTCCAGCTAAAACCATTCATGAACAAGGTTAAAAACATACAACTATTTTGCCTTGGACAGACGGTTGTCCTGTGGATGGTCACCGCTATTCTTCCCTCAACAAAAAAGTCGAAATTCTGCGCTAAATTGAAAACTACTTGATGTTTTGAGGGTGTTCGCCGCTATTCGTCCCTCGACAAAAATCGACGTTACGAAATTCTACACTATAGGTGGTTTGCAGCCAATCTCTAGAGACACAGATAACAATGGTGAAAAGAACAAGTGCTGGTGGACAAACAAAAGGAGCTCATGAGAGATGTACTACTGATTTCGTCCACCAGCATGGCGGCGATGACGTAACGTGTAAACCACCTATACTGAAAACCACCTGCAGGTGAAATGTCGCCCAGCTGAGTGATATTTTCAAGAATGGGTAAGAAGACTACCGCGTGACACTAATTTCTCTTTCAGGCTGATTCGCGGGCCAAATCAGGCAGCCGTGAGAAGAGAACTACGCCAAGGTGATCAAAGGATGAAGATATCTTGACGGGAGATTTGAGAGTCTATGGAGACCCTGAAATAGCCCGCAGCAAAGATCTAGTTTTGGGTCACCCTTGGCATGCCCTCGACAACATGACCGTCACCGTATACACACCAGCAACTCATTCGCCGCTGTTTGGACAATTCTGAGAATCAAGCGATGTACAAGTCACCCTGTTCTGCTCGTCTACAAGGTAAATAATTATATATATAAAAAATCTATCACTCTGTTTGCTTGTAAATAGTATTTAGCACAAACTGGTAACTGGAGATATTGTCCAGACGGAATTAGAATTCGGAAATGACGGTCTTTGAGGAGAGGATAAATCCGGGATAGCCGAAAAAAAATAAAAAAAATTCCTGCGACAGGGACGAGAACTAAAAACAAAACTCAAGCCAGGAATCGAACCCGAGGCCACACTGATGGGGGGCGAGTGCTCTCACCACTACGCCATGTCTGCGGAATCTTAACATTTAAATGCTTCATGATATTCGGGACTGGCCCACCCACAAGGCTATGCGAATGTGTCATGGAGGCTCGGTTTAAGTTACCTTCGAACGCAGCTGGATTTCAACATAAAATGTAACTACCACATAGCAAGAAAAGGCAGAAGAAAAGAGGAAAAAGAAATCCGACCTTAGGTGAGAGAAAATTATGACAGAGCATCCACAATATTTATTCTAGGCATCTTTTAAAGCGTGACTGGTTGAACACTGTTAGATCAACTAAAAAAGAAGCCTGTTTGAATTTATCGAGACCCCATAACAGGATTTACTGGCTATAAAGGGTTTCCCAGGACAGATGCTTCTTTAAAATTTACTTTTTCTCGAAATGAACTGCTGCCGTTTCGGCATAGGTGTTTAAAATTTGCCTCGACTGTCGAGTACCGCCTGGCGTGACTTCAGCTCTTTTTAGAAATTCAGTGACGTTCGGATTTCTTCGCAAAAACTAGTACATGGCACACGCAACTATTTTGGTAGACAACACCCCCACAAATTAACCTTGTATGAACAAATGTTCACACTGAATCGTAACTACAACATATTTCACGCAGCCTTCAATAGACGGATTTACCCAAATATTTCCACTCGTAATAGTAGGATTCAAATTTTCACGTGTTATGCCGAACCAGCGGCATGGAAAGAACAGGTCAAGATGTCTTCAAAATATATACTTTGTAGTTCTTAAAGCACAGGCAAAAATTTCAGCCACGTTTAAAGCCACGGGACATCGTTTCTGTCACTAAGCTGATTATCATTAATTTAAGAAGCAGTTAGCATTTAGTTGAAATAATATTTCAGCAAACACTTCAGTTAAGACCTGGCTGTTGACGTGACAAGGACTCAACATATATTAATTTACATATGATTCACAGAAAAGCAACCTGACTGAAATACAAAAAGTTGTTTAGACGAAGTAACCGTGACGCGTGCAGCACAGAAATCTCGTGCATACATAGAAACAGCCACGTGCTTTAAAAATCTTTAAGCGGAAATAAGGCAATTTAGTAGTCTTGAGGGCACAGTTCTCACAACTCGCTAAGTTGTTTTCCTTCAGTTGTTTTCATGTTACAAGAGCAAATTCTTATTTCAAAATTATTCCAGTCTCAAAGTCACTGAAGCGGAAAAGTAATGACGACGTCATACCATTTGACACGAGACCAAAGACAACTGTCAGAATCAAATTCTTACACATTTATTCAATATTTCTAAGACAACATGCAACGCGAATTAACCATGCTTTGTTCTACTTGTATAAGAGTGTTCTGAATTTTCGCCACTGATGGGAGTTATTGCTGGTTAGAAAGCTCAAAACAAAAGCAACGATTTTCTTTTCTTTGCTATAGACTATGGCTCAAAAGCAAAACCAAAATTGGGTAAGTTTTAAGAAATATCCTTTTTGTTCATATCATATGACAGTGAGTATCAATTTTTACAGTTTTAAAGTTCAGTATTAGCTCAAATGGTCTATAAGAAAACGACCATCCTTGCTACATTTGACTCAATATCACTAGTCATGGTAATTTTATAACTTAACATAATGATTGCTTTCGTTTTTCTAACACTTGAAGAGCTCATCACGAGTCTCTTGAAGCTGGATAGGTATTTGAACAAGATAAATAAAAGGGTTTCACTGTCTGGTGCACGAGATGTTATTCATTAGACAAGAAAGACCCAATTCTACCGTTTTTATAACTTTTACCATTTAGGTTGGTTTCTAGGTTTAGCTTTATTGTGTTTTTTTTTATTAACTTATTTATTATTTAAAAGGGCCCACATTGATAGCAGTTGTACAACTGAAGTGGTTACCCTGTATAAACATTATTATTATTATTATTATTATTATTATTATTATTATTATTATTATTATTAGAAAGTGCAATCGTCCGCTTTTGCTTGTCTATATATAAACTTTATTTATTTACACTTTAAGCTGGTCATTACCACAAAATATACTTTCAATAACGCAGGTATCAGGTTCATTTTAACGAATCTTCATTGATTTTCGTTGCCTATACGTGTTAACGTATGTTTATGAATATGCAAAAATCGTTTGATGAATTTGAAAACAACGAAAATAAATGACTATTAGTTAAAATGAATTTTGACGTTAATGAACATGACACCTGCGTTATTGAAAGTATACTTTCTTGTAATGACCAGCAAAAGGTCAATTTACTTATTTATTGGCAAAATTCTGAATTGCAGCGAGGGGGTGGTGGCGATGAAGGATCTGCCAATGATACCCAGGAACATGCAGAGTAAGAATATGCTACACATTTGAACAACTAGTTTTAAGTGACTAACTATATTACAGTGCCGTTTAGAATTTTCCACATTGTATGGTCTTCAAAATTTACATGACATTCACACTCAGCCGTTATCATCAGGATAAACCATTTGTATATTTAAATTTTGGGCTAAAACATTAAACAAATCTCTAATAAGTACTTCAGATGACCACCTAACAAACGTATGGTAGAAAAATTCAGCGGAAACCAAAGGGGACTCTAGTAAAATTGAAATAGAAGTCTTAGTCTCATGAAACACAAATTCTGGACAAATTCATCACAACCATGATGTTCCTCGTTGTTATATAATTAGAATTATAGCACTTGGTTCGGGATAGCGAGGCGTTTCAGAGAACCGAGTTGGCAGTAGACTTCTGCCCTTTACACAGACTGCAAACTTTAAAATATTCATCAGTCATTTTCACGTCTTTTCATAGGACCCCAGAGGAGGAAGCACCCATCGGTTTAAACGAAGCCAATGCCGTGGAGGAATAACTCCAGGTGCGGCATCAGTTACCACTGCCAAAAACACCTTTAGTCAATTTCCTCTAAATAAAAAAACCTTCAGTCAATTTCCAATGTTTGGCTTGAACTCGACGAGCTGTTCTGGCTTCCTGGTTTGATTGTATTGTTCAATTCAAAAGAGGGATACCAAGGTGCCTTTTACTTCAGAGAAAATCAAAGAACTCTGTACCTTCGATTTCTAACAGTATTTGCCACAATTCTGGTTCCTTGTTGGTTTGGCTATTGTTATTTGTTGTGTTGCTGGTCCATTTTGTCTCCTTTGTTTCAGCCCTTCTTATACTAAAAATGTGTTTCAACCGTTAGGTTTTCCCATTGCCGGGGTGTACGGAAAGCGGCCAACGGGTGTAACAGTGCACTGACCAAGGAGGTTCACACTGGCCGATTGTGTAAGATAGGGCTCAGTCAAAGTGTCTTAGCCATAGGTTTTGCTATATAGTTTCCTTTCTTCTCGCACGGCTGCTGGGTTGGTTTAGATCAATACCAGGCCATATGAACCCTGATCACTGCAAATAAATCTAATCCTCTCAACTGATTCTTTCCAAGACGTTGTCTTGTCACAGTGGGAAATATACTGAGCCTTGTAGATGGGAACCTATGCTTTACAAAAACAAAATTTCTACTATACTCTTAGAAATAATACATGCTCTTTAAAAAACATTCCACTGTAGCTAAAGCTTTACAAGTAATCTGATTCCACTAAATTCCTACAGAAAAATAGAAACCATTTAATTTCTACAATAGAACGTCAGCTTTACAAGTAAAACAATTGCCTGTAGACCTGGACTCAGCAATGCCTTTTTGTAGGTTTCATGAACCTGTCGGATATGTACGAACTATTAACAAAAAAGGCAAAAGAGAGGGTGAAGTGTGAAGTGTAAAGTGCAGGTGAACGTGTCACAAAGAAAATCACAAATCTTGTCTGTATTTCATGCTGTGAGATGGACTTATTTCAAAACGAAATGAATCCGGGAATGAAAGAACACTGTGACCTATGGAAAACACTCACTTAGATTTCATGTGCCCCACGTGTGCCCGATATTAAGAAAGGAGGAAAGAAATATGGGAACCCTGGCAGCTTTTAAGAGAATGATACGGAAAAAGGATATGAAATCGACCGTAGAAGGATATGGAAGTGAATACCGGTTATGCTTCAGTTGACTAAACCTTTGATGTGAATGATAGGAGGAGGAATGGGGAGGATCAAGGGTCAAAGTGTCACAAGAAAATCCTAAATTTCTATTTATTTCAGGGGTATAGCCGTCATTCCTCCGTTTACTCGACGGGAACCTCAGGTACGTCACTATGTTCATGGTTACTACTTTAATCACCAGCTTTTCTGTTATACTAAACCATCACAATGAGTATTTCAGCACATGATTAACAGGCACCATGAATCTTGTGTTAATGACTCAACTTCTATAGTGCATTTTCTGCTAATAGTAGACAACATCATCGTCGTCACCATCACCATCATTGACGTCGTCATCATCGTCATGCAATAGTATCCTTGGCAGCACCAGTTGATGATGATGATGTGTTGATGACAATGACGATGATTAAAGCGATGACGATGACGATGATCACTGCTACTGCTAAGTAATGGTAATGATCACGATAATATTAATTCCCGATAAGAATTGTGTGCACACTGGTCAATTAATGCTCCAACTCAACGAATTTTAATCTTGTTGTTTGCAGGAGAGTGACTGCAACTGCAACTCCTACAGGAATAACAGTCTCTTTTAAAAACAGTTTTTCCACTGATACTGAAGAAGGAGAACAGTTTACGTTTTATATTTTTTCTAACATTTAGAAACGTCAATGGCACAATGGCAACAAGGGCTAACGATTTCTGCAAATGCACGATTTTTTAAGGTTTTAGCCTTGCCGAAATAGCGCAAAAAGTGATTCTATTCGACAGAGTTGTATTAGCAGAAAATGTTTGGGAGTTAAATAACGACAGGTCTTTTAAGAACGTTTTTTTAAGAATAGAGTCATAAGCCTTCCTCTATCTTGCCTGAACAAATTTGACTCTTTGTTTAGTACCAGACATGGCCAAATATAGAAACAATGTAATAATTAATTAGTTTATTTATTTCTGTTACATAACTGACCAAAGTTCGAAATAGAAGGCAAAAGAACCGAGTAAACTGGTTTCCGGACGTTTCACAATACAGAAACTGCCCTGATCGGAATTATAGATGAACTGTTATTTAACTTGAATAATGATCGTGTAAGTGGCACGATCTTAATTGATTACTGCAGGGCCTCACATTATCCTGTTGGATAAATTGCATGCTTATAGTTTAGACAATACATCCGTCCTATCTCAGTGACAGGCGTCAGTTGGTATCCATGGGTAATAAGGAATCTGCTACAGCAATTGTTCCGTATGGTGTACCTCAGGGCTCAATTCTGGGCCCTCTACTGTTTGTCTTGATCATCAACGACCTTCCTTTACATGTTAGCTCTGCTAATACTGACCTGTATGCTGACGATACGACATCAGCTTGTTCTGTCAACGAGATGGACATTGATCGTCTGCAAAAATTCCTTAAAGGCCAATTATCACCCTTGATCCAACGCGGTGGTTTATTTTTGTTTTGAAATCGCGCTATTGTTAAATGATGTCTCTGACTGGTCAGTTATTTTTATCGGGCTTGTGATCTGGTTCATCACGCCAAGTTGTCGCTTGGCCCCGGTTTCGCAAATTTCAACTTGCATATTTCTTCGTATTTCTTCATTGAAACCGTGAACAATCCATTCACAGGTTTAAAATCAAAACAGCAAAGTATTGAACGATCCGTTATTAATAAAACTCGCTGATTATGTGCCGAGAATGGTGACAAAATATCCACACTGAGAGCACATTTATTGTCGGGTAATGGTTTCTAATTTGCAGTAATAAAAATATCCATACATTCTCATTCAGTTATCCTGTCCTTTCGCTTTATACTGTGTTCAAAATACAGTCGACCATGTCGCTTGACAAAAGAAGTTAAACGTTGAGCTCGGCATTAAACCACGGGAGGAAACAAAAGCGGTGTAGTCCTCATCGCTCACGGAGATTTCGGCGAGAAGGAGAAATTAATTATCGCGCAATTGAGGCAAGCTGCGGACTGAATGTAAAACTACAATCCCCGATGAGGCATAAAAATAGCAACCGATAAAGATACTTAGCAACAAGTCGGATTAAAAATAATGAAATGTTGACTGAAACCACAGACTGAACCCATTACACAAACTGACCTTTAAGTAAGACATCATACATGCGGAAAACATGTATTCAGACACGTATAATTTTTAATACTTGCCATCAAATCAGTTTTCAAATCGCAGTAAGTCGGCTCCAACAAGCTCAGCGAATTTTCAGAGAAAGCTCGGAGGCAAAAAGCACCAAACTTGAACAACGAGTCTCAGTAAATCCACCTTGAACCTCACTTTTGATATAAAACAGCGCTGCGAAGTTACCGCCACCGACTATTGCCACACTGACTTTTGACTTAAAACGGGCCAAAATTTACAAACATACAAATTGTTCCCAATAATACAAGGAACATGAAGAGGAATAAACAGAGAACATATTTACGGCCATAAATTTGGAGATTTGTTCACGATGCGATAAAACAAGAGCGATAAAACAAGGGCTTCGAAGTCTGAGTAATTTCACGTTACACGAAATTCCAGAATTAAAGGTAGCGCCGCGCGATGTATCAAGGGTGATAATGGGCCTTTCGTGCCCTTCAATGCAGCAGTTTCGGTTCATTGGGCCACAGCTAACAAGCTTCCACTTAAATGAGAAGAAAAGTAAAGCTCTTACCATCTGTGGAAAACGTCTAACAAACAGAATTCCAACTTGAAAACGTACAATGTGTAAGGCTCTTATGTCTGGAAGTTGATAAGGAACTGACATTTTTATCGCATGTTGATAAGTTATGTAAGGTTTACAAACTATCCCAGCCATACCGGAATTTTGAAAAAGATTAGACATTGCCTGGTATTAAAGCATGGAGTTCTCTTTTATAATGCTATTATTAAACCAGTGATGGATTATGTAAGTGTAACCTGGTCCAACTGTGATAAACATTAATTGCCTAGATCGTGTTTTAAAGCTACAAAAGAGAGCAGCAAGAGTCGAACTATCAGCACCACGGATGATTCTTGAGCCCTCTGTTAAGTTATTTAACAAACTTAAATGGATTCATTTCTTAGAGAGTGCTAAACTAGCCAAGTGTTGTGAATACTTACCAGTGAGATTCATTCACGGCAGACTAGATATGCTAATTTTAACATAGCCTGTCCTCGTGTGAAACGAAATACTGAAGGTGGAAGAACGTTTACTGTGACTGCTTGCCAGGAATGGAATAAGTTGCCTCTTCAAATAAGAAAAGCAGAGAGTCACTACTTTAAAAAATTCTCTTTGGGATAGGATTTTTAAAGATCAGCAGCTTTTAAATCATTTTACATATATTATGCAATATTTTGCTGCATGTTTATAGTTATTCCATAGTTTTGTAGATTTTTGATAATTTTTATAGTAAGTCCTATTTTTATTTATTTATTTATTTATTTATTTATTACTTGTAATGAGGACCACAAGATTATTAGTATTTACATGCTATACTTTACTTACTAACGTTGCGCATGAGTAAGTCGCTTTGTTTACTAAATGCTAACCATTCACAACCGGTGCGAACGTTTTGAATATCTTTCACAGCCAGGAATTTGGCTATAACGATATTTTTCTAGCGATACGATACGTGTCTCGATAAAATTGCCACGATATGATACATGATTCGATACATTATTGCACGCGGTAGGTGACCAACTTATTGGAACTATGCATAAGTGTTTGTAAACCGTCTTGAAAAATATGTGATGCACGAACGCGTTGCAAACAGATGGATTGTTTCAACATTTGTTTCATAAATTCCAATCAATGGCTAAAATGCAGAACTTGGGTAAGGAATCATTAAACACAGCAATTTTCTTGCTTTTGTAGAACATTTTATTTAATGTAATACCGCTATATGGTGTTAAAATATCCATATTCGTACGGGTGACAAGAAATATCGCAGTGTAAAGGTCTGAACGGTGTACCGGTGCATTGTTGCAGCCATAATGTTTTAATCAGAAGCATTAGTTTTTGCCAGTTTTCCTGCTCCTATCGGCAACGATCGGGTATAATTCAACCTTTTGAACTTAAGCATAAGTAAACTACTTCCTCTTAATTTCTCAAAATTACTTTCGGCTATCAGTGAAATTTTGCTAATCGAAGCAATATCACAACGGTTTCGCTCTGTGATAATTTGTTCACGCAGATGAATCTTATATAATTATATGACTCATTTTCAGGGTAAAAACCCAAATGCCAGAGTATTATTTCAATTTGCATGCTAAGGTAAAAACCCCATCAAAATCGAAATCAGTGATTGGTTGCCCACTCCAACACTCCAACAGCTTTATTTCCCCCCTCGTTGGCCAATAATTTGTCAGATTCCGGGGTATAATTCAACTATTAAGAGCAAACTGCAGCTACAAGGAATTAATTTAATTTTACTTTAAACGGATTTGTTTACATTGCAGTGTCATCCCATCGCCACCCACGCAGTCGTTTGTTTTTTTTTTCCCTCTAAAACAAAGCAAAGACATCGAATCATTCGCTAAATTAGTAACAAACATTTCAACTTCTTTCGCTTTTCACTCGCCCAAACACGCTAGTAAATTAAAACTCCTGAAACACTGGCTCGATAGGTCATGTAAATATAATAAGATAGCACGCCTGAATATAGCAAAATTAGAAGGTCGCAAAATGAAGAATTAAGATCGTAACACAAAAGCGTTTTAATATTTAGTTGAGCCTACCGTGCGCGTTGAGGCACGTTCCCAGGTAAATTTCCCGGGGGGTTTTGCATGGTTAACTATCATTGAATAGCTATGATCGATACAACAGTGTCATCTTATATATCTCCTATGAAACATTACTGAATGAACTGCTCGCGAGAGCGGAAAGGAAACACAACCACCAAAAGAAAAGAAGCGAAATCATGATAAGACAAAGTGAACCGGCTACAGCAAGAAAACAGGAGGTAAAGTGAAATCCACGTTCAGAGCTTACAGCCGTTAAAGAGCTGTACCGAGTTACAAAAGAAATTGCCATTGAAAGGAACCGAACAAAACCCATTGCTAATCACAAAACTTGACTGTAGTTCTAACTTTAGAACTCACCGGTGAATCCAATCTTAAGTGTGATTTAAGGTTTTGTGTAATATTTTCGGCAGTACTGTTTATTATGCTATAACTTCTGAACTCCTGCGACCATCATAAGAAGCAAGCGACGAGGAAGTAATTCCTGTGGTGCACTCTTTGCTAGCCTGTGCAAGATGGTTCTAACTCTTGAGTCCGTGTATCGAATCCTAAGGCGCGACAATTCAACTGAAAGCTATTAAGCAGCATTTTCGGAGTAAATATTCAGGTAATGGTTAGTTACTAGATACTACCTTGCCGTCGTATTGTGCATGTTTACAAAGCTGTGCAAGGTGGTTTCAAGATTGAATTTTGATTTCCTTCGGAGATATATTCTGGTGGAAGTGCCTGGGATTTGCTCATTTACATATTTAATTTTGTAAACATCTTTCTCTTTGTCTTAGGACTGCGCAAGTGGTCTACAAACGAAACGCTTCACTAAGATGAGACCTTCACAGCTCTTAAGCTTGTTGCATCAAATGTGTTTACGTCTCAAGGACGGGCTGATTGGCGCATATCCCTCAGCGGAAATGCACTGCCCGCAGAGAATCTCCAGTATTGAGAGCCAAGAGATGGTTACGCAAAAGCGCCGAAGAATCAGTCATTGTGATTAATATACTGGCGCTTGATCACGTGACCCAAAGGGCGCCAAAGGCGCCAAAATGAGTCAACTCCACCCGTCTAATGTACAGACAAAGATTACATTTCCCCACGTTTTGCACATTGGTAAGCATTCCACATAACATTTTTCGTTACGGATCAATTCGTATGCAAAATGCATCCGCCATCTCGTGGGGTCCACGTAACAGTTATCAGTTGTGGTTCTGACTTGAAATACTTAGCCAGTGAAAGAACTACTTCCTAAACGAGCGCACAAATAGGCTCTTTCTTTTGCGAGCGCAGCAGAGATCTCTTAAGGTTTTTCTAGAAGACAGCTTCCGTATTTCGACGCGTTTCTAAAAGACCACATTGACAAAACGAGGCTACACTGCGCAAAGCACGCTCACTGAGGCGAAATAGAAGCTAATTTGTAGTCTACGGAAGTTATATCTTAAATCTCATGTCGTTGGAAAATTCAAGCCTTTTCCTTAAATTAATTCTGACCTTTAAGCAAGAACTTTAAAGCGCTGTCTGAGATCTAAACATCTAACCAACCACGTTCCAAAACAATGAATTGGTGCCTAAACAAGAATGAAGGCGTTACCACAAAAGAAGTAGATTTGATTTCGTCATTTGACATGCTGACATTGAAAAGAATGCCTTAGTGCGATACTGCACCTGTTTATAAATCCAAAAGAATACACCATTTGGAGCCGATATCAACAAATGCAAGCATGCTTTATTGCTTCATTGCGGCGATTTGCGCTCCTTTTGTTCTCAAAATTTTCCGCCACTTTATCTTGGCTTAGAATTTGTGTCGAGACTTTGTGTGAAACAGAGGGGAAGAAATGGCAGAAAACACATCAATTAAAACAGAAAAAGTATGTTTATGTATCACTTCACGACCAATAGGCATTCCATAGAAACAACCAATAAGAACGCAGATAAATTTATTAGCTTGCTGTCCGGTCTTACGAGGTCCTCAGTGCTAACACGTGTTTAGAAGCGAGTAATTTAACGGAATTTCTCTTTGTGGGCGATTTCTGCATCTCAGGTGAGCTTGATTTCCCATTCGACAGGTAGAATTTAAAACAACGGGCGCAACTGTGATATTTTTATGTCATACAGCAAAACAACTTCTCGTTCAACGTGGAAGTGCCGAGCCACAGTTTACTGTCACCGTTCATTTGTAATATGCTCTCAATACCAGATTGTACCCCTAAAGTACCTAACAAAGCGAACTGTTTCAGAAATGCCACCTCGTACGATGGAAAAATGACAAAACCAAACGTGTCAATTACACTGCATTCAATATAAAAGATGGGCGTTGCGCTGGTCGCTTCAGTTAAGCTACATGTAAATCCATCTGTTGGAATAGAAACACAAGAGGACAATTTTCTGCTTAAGACGTCCGTTAGAAGATAGTAAACAGATGTTAATGACCACGTGAGCCAAACGATACCAAGCTTTTAGGCCTATTAGTTACAAAGATAAGTGGCATTTCTAACACAGTTACGTGCTCCGAAAGCGATGTTCCTGAAAGTGCGTTCCTGAAAGTGCGTGCGTTATATTAAATAGCATATCACCAGCACAAACGTAACTATTTTTAAAACGTCTACTTACACCTACAACCAAAGCGAGTATTACATTCGTGCATCGAAGAACTCTGAAGCAAGGCTCGTGATATACATAGACTTCAAAACGCGAGTTACAAAGTAACTGAACTATGTTTGTTGATGTTGCAGATATTAAAAGATGAACAGAGTCGACAATGTAAGTGAAAAATTTACGTCCCTTGTTACTGATTAGGCAATACTGCCATTTTAACATTCGATTCTAACGATTGAAACCCTCTCCTTTTGAACAAGATTAAAAGCAAAATCGACTTTATTTTCAGTTTGATTTTCTTAAGTTCACTGCTCAAATCTGAAGCTAGTACGAGATCAGTTAATGCCCCAATGAGTAAAACAAGGTCACTAATATGCGAATGTTTGTATAAATCTGTAGACTCGATACTCTCTGCTAACAATTTTAATCTATTAGACTACACAAACACACACTTGAGCACAATATCTACCACTCCTTCGAGATTGTAATTTACATTGCATTTACATTGTTATTATATTGTATTATCAATGCAGAAGCCAAATTCTGTCTTGGTACCCAAACAAAATAATACATCTGGCGCTAAAATCGCATTGCACTTGTATTCGTCCTTTGTGTGCTTGGTTTATAGCGTTTGATAATTCCATTAGCCAATAAAATCAATCTGAGCAAATTTAACTTTTACGTTTTAACACCTGTACTGTTACAAGACATTAAGGGGATTTAATTACAGAATGAATTAACTGAACAAAAAAAGGAAAAACAATCAAATACAAACTGCTGGACAAATCAACATCAGTAATACACGTACTACACTGTACATTTTTGGGTCATGCCAATCAACCCATAAAGTCAATAGCTTGTTACACCTTGCAAATCCTCTAGATCGTGGGCAGATTTCATTTGGGCAATCACTAAGTTAATGAACAGCAAGATGGCATTCTGGCTCAAAGCTAACTTTGACATGTTATTCTCTCTTTTCTGTTTTCTTTTACATTTTGTTCTTGCAAACTAATCTAGCACCAGGAAAGTGGGTAAGTAATTTTTTTTCTCTACCAATTTGGTGCAAAATACAAAGGTTTTTTTTAAGTATATTTTAATATAATTTTGCTGCCAGTGAAAGAGTGCTTTCTCTCTAAAAAATTTGTACATCCTCATTAAGACAATATTTTTATAACATTTTGGGGTAGATTAGATGAGCCAAACAGTCCCACTTTGGTTGGCCAAGATATTGGTGCTGAAATTTTGCAATGTTATTCAAGAAATTGGCTGCATTGCTGGCTTTGCAATATCCACACATTAGCTTTCCATTTTATCAAGCCTACACTGTGCAAATACATCACAAAAGTACTTAAACATGTCAGCTTTCAGAAACACCAAGGGATACCTTGGGATAATTATTAGTGACATGCAGGCGCAAGGGCCATTTCTATTTTCATTACGGTTTTTTTTTGTGGAAAATTGAGGTTAAAAAGTTTTGTGATCAACTTTTTCTATAGCCTGTAGGTTATAAAGAAAGATGGGCTGATAACTTTCCAAATATTGTCTTGAATCTTTACCATTTTTTAATTGCAATGGCACTTTTTTGCAATCGTCATCAGTGAAATGGCTTTTTTGGGGTCCAGCTCTTGTGAAAGTAGAGAATTTTGGGGTCTGACAATTTGGCCTCTTTCATACCTACCCATTCTGACTTCCTAAAGCAGATTGACCCTTGGGTCAGTAGCTACTTGTATGTTTTAAGCATCAAAAGGACAGTGCACACGTAATGCCTAACAGTATATAAATCGAATATGTGAATGATCATTGCAGTTATGAACACTACTTAAACAGAATTGAAAATAAAGCCTGAAAAAATTTCAGGCTTGTACGGGATTCAAAACCCATAAACTCTGAGACACCATGAGTTCGAATCCCATACAAGCCTGAATTTCTTTCAGGCCTTATTTTCACTACTGTTTAAGTAATGTTCATAACTGCAATGATCATTCACATATTCAATCATTAATCCACAGTTCAAATATATGATTTTCATATATTTATTCTCAGTATATACATCATTGCATGTATGCATGCCATAATAGGGCAGTTGTACTTGAATTCATGTGTTATTTTTGCACAAGCCTTGACATTTTTATCTAAAAATATTGTTCTAAGTATGATTAATTCTTGGTCAAAGGAGTTTGACCCATTTAATTTTCTTTGCAATCACACTCACATCCAGCAAGCCTGCTTAGTGTATTACTATCTTACCTTTAAATTTTACATCAGGGCAAACATCCACCAGCCAGGTGATTTCCTTTTCTGTTTTATACAGGTATCAATACCAGAGAGCTTATCGATTCTGAAAAAAAGAATGTAACATATGGCCAGGGTAACCAAACCAAACAGATCTGCTGAATGCTGAATGAACATGTATTTTAGATTTAGCAGGTTTCAGACTAATCAGTAGCCTCCTTCACAGCCGTTGTTTGCGTCGGTCCTATTCTCCCTCCCCACCAATGTCTATTGAACTGAGCCAAACATTCCATTCTAAGAACTGACCAATCACATCATGGCTTTTAAATTTCGGTAGCTAAGTTTTGCTGCCATTGTTTGTGTGTTCTATTCTCCCTCCTGATTGGATACCCAGACACGATGGGAATGGAATGTCCGGATCAGTTCAGCAGATGTTGGTGGGGAGGGAGACTACAACACCGACATAAACAACAGCTGCGAAGGAGTCACTTCACTAGGATCTACTAGTCCCACTAGCCACCATCGCAACCCAGTTCAAGTAATCAGCCTCTCAATTCTCCCTGATGTACCACAAATTTCTTGAATGTGAGAATGAAATTTCTGTTCCTTGCGTTGTTTTAAATTGATTTTGCAATGTTATAGGGCAATTTGAAGGGGGAGGAGTGCAACAAGGTAATATATACAGTGTATTTACTTACTTTTTAAACATTTTTCATTCTTCACAGAAACATCCAGCTCCAGGATTATATTCCAGCAAGCCTGGAGGTAAGAAGAACAGCCAGGTTTTTTGCCATGTACATTCATAAAAGCCTATGTCAAGATTACAATAAGTTGAAAAATATCTCCAAATGATATCAAGGCCATTTCTTTAAACTCAAGATATCTCACTGTTTAACTCTGTTGCAGAAAGCAGGAGATCAATGTCATGACTGGGAAATAAGGTAACAAACCTTAGAAAACTTTAGAATAATTATTGGCAATTCAATGACACAAGTGTATGTTGTAGTTCAATTTTATCCTTGGTTCAATTCTTATTTTCCTTTGTTCTTGTGTATGGTAATGTATGATAATAAGTACAAAACAAAGGAAATTAAAAATTGAACCAAGGATAAAATTGAACCACAACATGTACAATAAGGTAACTATAAAAACAAACAGAACAAGAAATGGAAATAAAAAGCAACCCTGACAAAAAGTGCCTGCCAAAAGCCATCTATTGTAGCAAATTCAGTGCAGATTTTGCTGTTTGTTTGTTTCTTGGAAAGCAGACAATATTATTGTGAACTAGCTCTAAGAAAAGTCACAACTGCCACCCTTCTCCAGTTGGCTTGATTTGCTCAGTTACCAGATGCTGTATGAAACTATCACTGCAAAAGTCAGGGTTCAAATGCCGGTCCCACGATAAACTCGGAGTAAAAAAGGCAAGTTTGGAAAAAAATGCAAGGAAAAGTCTATTTGTGAATGATGTATATGAAATGAATCATATGCGAACTGTGGACATGAAATCAAATGAAGAATGATCCTTGTAGTTGACATTCACACTCTTCTCTTTCACGGGAACATATGAACCCACAATTATTGACCTGCTCCTAAAATCAGTGGCTTCATAGCTTAGTTGGTTAGAGCATCGCACCAGTATTGCGAGGTCACACGTTCAAACCCCTTTGAAGTCCTGA
This sequence comes from Pachyseris speciosa, assembly GCA_016490735.1. Taxonomy (NCBI): domain Eukaryota; kingdom Metazoa; phylum Cnidaria; class Anthozoa; order Scleractinia; family Pachyseridae; genus Pachyseris; species Pachyseris speciosa. The sequence continues at coordinate 714,140 of JAEMWC010000094.1, forward strand.
AATTTTTTCAGGCTTCTTTCCACAACTGTATAAATTGCATTCACAACTGCAAGGATCATTCTTCATTTGAAAAGTGTATTTGCTAACTATAACACACTTTTTTGGCTATCACAGAAATGTTCCATCACTGGAGGATTACATACCAGACAGACTGGAGGTAAGAAGACAGTTTTCAAGAAAAAAAAAATGATGTATGCACTGTTATACATCTATATATACAAAGGTCCAACAACCATGGGACTATTTCTTGACTACCAGCTACATTTTGCAGCAGTTACGTTTTGCACTTTGACTCCTGCTTAACAGCAATAATTATTACTGAATCTGCAATTCATTAGTGAGTCCGATACATGTACCAGTACCTTCCAAACACAGTGTTCCAGATAAGAGGAGGGGGTCTCAGGTCAAAAACCCTACAAGGTCAGCTGCATGACCCGACAAATTAATACAAAATTTATAATGGTTTGGTGGGAGCACTGGAAATTTGACCCGATGGAATTCCTTGTTGACATACACTGCCTTAAAATCTTATCTGGAACCCTGCAAACCTAAACGACATTCAACACAATTATGAGCCTAAGCAAAAGAAAAAATAGCTAGTGATCAAGGGAACACACGTGTCTTGTAGCCATTTTTTTTGGTGGAATTTGTTTTCCAAATACATGTATGCTGGTTCTGAAAGAGAACTAGGGTGGCACATGCACAGAAAAGATTTGTTATTGAAAGTTATGATGTACTAGCTGTCACTCAAACTTTGTTCAGGGACATCTACTGTGTCTTGACAGATTGAAATCGCTGGAATTTTAACAAAGACTGTTTGTGATCACTGTTTAAAACAACTGTTTTTAATTGCAGTTGTTCTTTTTCTTTTTCACAACCAAATGCTCAATATTAATTGATCCAATGGAACTCACCTAATAAAACCTTAGACTGTAACATATTGTGATCAACTCAGCAAAAACAATGACAATTACAATGACAATTAGTATCTACCACACAAGTGAATACTGCTTTTCATGCGCCGATTGGTTAACTCAGAGGTGATTAGCAAGTACTATTCATCTCCAAGCAGCCAGTGCGTGCAATTTTACAATTTCCAACTGCTTGTTGGTATATTGTCACACATAAAGTTATGTTTTGGTCTGCTAATTAGTCAGCTTGTGCGGTATATACTAAAACAATTGAAGGGTTGACAGCATAAACAGCCTATGTGTAATTTTCGGCCATTTTTTTAGTTCGCTTGGATTTGTCCAAATTTTTACATGTGAACTGCATTTTGATTCAAAAACATTGTCCTGTATTTTTTTTCACCGATTTCTTTTTCGTTTTCGAGAAATAACGTATGCAAAAAAAAAACACCTAAAACTACACATAGGCAGTTTATGCCCCCAGCCCTTCAATTATTCACCTCAGTGTCAGTGAAAGTGGTGGATATCTACCTTGCTGCTTCGCGGCTCGGTAAATATCCATCACTATTCACCTCCACTTCAGTGAATAATTGTTACCTATGAAATAAATGCATCTCACCCTTCACCTTTTGCTACTGAACTTCAAACAAACTGTCAAAAAAAACATGGCTAACAAAAATATACATTGCGTTACTGCGTGCCAATGATCACAATTATTCATATGCAAATTTTTAGCTCTAAGTCACCACTCATCCAGACAAACAGTTGGACAACATAATATTAACAAGGCAAACACAAAAATATCTCATTGTTGTGTAACTCTGTTGCAGACCCCAGGAGATGAATTTGACGACACGGAAGAAAGGTAAAAAAACTTTCGAGTCAAGGCAATTCAATGAATTACAAAAGTGTAAACCAATTAAAGTGACTATAAAAACAAATTAACCCTTTGAATCCTACACCAGCCAAAACGGCTAGATTCTGACCAAAAAACCGCTCGACAAGCTTTAAAAGGTGTTTTTTGGCAAAATGTTCAGGAGCCAAAAGGGTTAAGCAAAGTACACAGTTTTCTGAAAAAATCCACCTTTGAGCATAAAACAATCCAGTTTGCCCATAAAATGCCAAATTGGGTGGGAAACACAACAAAACACGAATTTTAGCATTTCTTATTAACCCTTTTACTCCTACACCAGGCAAAAACCGCCCATGCAGAACCACATCCCTTGTACCATTTGTGATGTCATCAGTTTTAATGCACATAGACAACTTTACCATGTAACATGTGTAGGGAGAAGAGATCTTTCAAACCATACCCAAATGAGCACAATTCCGTCAAACAGGCCGGAGAAAACACAAAAAAAACCAAGTGATGTTGAGCCAAAAATTTGAGTGAAAATCTTGTTCCACTACCCACCTGCACTTCCTTCCATCTAATCCTACAATCCTAAAAGTTTTCCCCAAATCTTTTCCCACCAAAAGGAAGCCCAGAAAATGCCCAGCAAGAGAGAAAGAAAGTAAGGCAAGAAAAGCAAAAGAAAAGGGGAGGAAAGGAAGTGAAAGGTAGACGAAAAGGAGGCAGTGAAACTTTTCAACCCAAAATTTTGCTTTCTGCGCATGCACGAACTTTGAAAGCTCAAATTAAGCATCAGGAACAGAAGGACGCCAGGAGCTCTACCAGGAAACAGAGTTTTAGGCAGTTTGGTTCTTTTCGGCTAGATTCTGACCAAAAACGACTCGACAAGCTTTAAAAGGTGTTTTTTAGCAAAATGTTCAGGAGCCAAAGGGTTAACATATCTTTTATACACTTTTTTGTGACAGTTACAGAAATGTTCTGCCACTACAGGATTACATACCGGAAAGCCCTGAGGTAATAGTAGTATTATTTGAACACAATGTATGCCTTGTTAATATATATATATCTGTACAAACGTTATTCTCAAGAAGACCTCCTACATACTAAAGTTTACTCTCTCTAATTTGTGACTTTGACTGGCTCAATGCTACAATCTTCACTGTCTTTGAAGACACTGATCTACTAACCTAATGAGAACAATGCTCACCACTCAACTCAAGTTTAGACACAAGAGCTGTCAGTAAGGGTCTGGGCCGGGCATTTTTCCCGGCCATTTTTGATAATTCTGGACTATATCCCCAGCTACTTTCATAGAAAAACTGCATATTGACTATATGGCAACAGCTGGATTCCCCAGCTTCTTTTTGCACATCCCTTCCTACATCAAAATTGAGCGACAGCCCTGAGACACCATGAGCCAACTGCTTCCCCTCTTAAAGCATCCCATATGATTCACTCCCAAGTCCAACACAATTCCCCTCCAAACCCTAACCAGGATTTAGCATCCCTGCATTGATTCAAATCACCCATGTATGTAAACAAGAAGAGAAAAATCAATATACAATATACCAAGAAAACTACAGTTGTAACATTCCTGTCACATTCTGAGCTCAAGTGGTGCTTTGTAAAATAATCATGAACATATTTCTGGTATTTAAACTCAAGACAGGCTATTGTTTGCTTCTGTTGCAGGCAGTATCAGATGATTATGATGAGAGTGAAGAAAGGTAACAATCAAACTACAGTGCAGCAATAAAATTCAGTTATAAGGAGTGTCCCATAATTATAAATAATAGCAACAACCACAACCACAAATGGGATTAAAAAGCAATCCTGAAACTAGCCTGCGAAGCAGTCGATTCCTTGCCAAACACTGCGCGGGCAGATCGAGCCAGCTAGCGGGCAAACGAGCGTGACACTAAGGTGAGCAAAAAAATGGAAAAAAGCGGGGAGGGGGTGGGGGAAGAAGGAATCGCCTGCAGTCAATCCCACACATTTTACCGAACGCCGTTCGCCAACGAACAGGTAGAAATGATGCATTTTAATTGGTTAGTAGCCTGTCAGTCAAGAAGTAAATCAGAAATTTGACAGTTCATGCATCCGACATCAGAAACACGACAAACTGAGGAATCTTTCAAATTTTCTGTTGAGGAAACGTTGAATGATCTTTCCCAAAACGGTAAACATATTCGGCTGAAACCGGAGCCTGAGGCCTGCAATTTTACCAGCTGGCTTTGGTAAAAGCGCCATCTATCAGATACTTGCGAGAGTGAAGGAGAAAATTTCTAAAGAATCTGTCCGTGTTCTCGCGATCTTCAGAGCTTGATTGAAGATCAAATGAAGGGCTGAGGGCATAAACTGCCTATGTGTAGTTTTAGGTGTTTTTTTTGCATACGTTATTTCTCGAAAACGAAAAAGAAATCGGTGAAAAAAAATACGGGACAATGTTTTTGAATCAAAATACAGTTCACATGCAAACATTTGGACAAATCCAAGCGAACTAAAAAAACGGCCGAAAATTACACATAGGCAGTTAATGCTCTCAGCCCTTCAAATAATGTTGGCAAAATCCATGGACTGGACTGCAAATTCGTTGCCACAAGCTTCCCTTCTAGATGTAGGAGCGGGGAAATTTCAGTTGCTAACTCGTCCGCGGAAAATTCGCTGGAGAAAGAGTTTCAGTGTTGGTTATTTCACCATTATTCGCTGTCGCTAAACGGTACTCACTTTGCTAAATTCCATTTTGTTGTCGTTAATATACATCCACTATCGCTAAAAGCCATCATTTCCTACCGCTAAATAATCCATTTGTTGTCGCTAAAGACTCCTTCGCTATCGCTAGATGCTCTCCTTTCAGTGTCCTTTGCCAACGCCATATACATTCGCTGTCACAATAAATACTCCTTCGCTATCGCTTTCAAAAACTCATTTGCTATCGCTAAATTCCATTTGCTTTTGCTGATACTCCTTCGCTATCGCTAAAAGCCATTCACTATTGCTAAAACTCATTTGCCGTCGCTAGAAATACTCATTCGCCATCGCAAAAAAATTTAGGCGGTATTTGCTTGCCGGTTGTGAAAAAGATTTACCTGAGGTTAATTATGATTGGTTCTACTTTGACAGTTGGTGTCCCAAGGGAGCGTGGCATTTATCTGGGCGTTCGGTAAAATGTGTGGGACTGACTGCAGGCGATTCCTTCGCCGCCCCACCCCCTCCCCGCTTTTTCCCATTTTTTTTGCTCACCGCAGTGTCACGCTCGTTCGCCCGCTTGCTTGCTCGATCTCCCTGCGCAGCGTTTGGCAAGGAATCGACTGCTTCGCAGGCTATCCTGAAACATGCCGCCTGTCATTCTGCATATACACAAACTAGGAAATACAGGAATTGCTATCCTACAACGTGATACAGGGTGTATATTTTTTATACAGTTCTCTCAGTTTAAAATAATCATTGCAAGACAAACAAGCACAAAGAGGGTACAGTATGTTGCTCAGTATCCAACCGATACCAGTATCCAACCAGTTAAAAATTTTAATTTTGTGATGAGCTTATTCATTTCCCGCAAATGAGGTATTCTAAAAGGAAGCCAAACATTTCAGCTTTGAAAAGCAAGGTTTAGCAGGCTTTTAGCTTGAGAAACATTCGCAGAGGGCATTGTCCTGTTGAGGTGCGTGAAATTTTGATGGCTAATTATACACGTATTTCACTTGAGATGTTTCCATGGAGTTTTACTGGTGTTCCATCGAACATTTATTAATTTATTTATTTCAAAGACAAGGAGCGATTTTTGAAGTTGGCCTCATTAATTCGTACATAAGATAAGCTTTTAACATGTGTTGTTTCTGTCCTCGTAGGCAGTTTTGTCGAAACTTGTTTGATCAACCGCACCAGCTTTTTATGCCGTAACCTTGAAAGAAACTGAATGTCTTTTGACCGTTTTTTTTATAATACAGTATGTCATATCTCCTTGAGAAGTACACCATGTTCTCAAAACCTAAATGACTTTTGCCAGTATTTGACTGAGCTGTCCTTTAGCTTGAATTTGTCGTGTTGTTCGAACAGAAACTGTTGTAGTGTCTATTTGTCCATACAGAACAACTGTGTTCTTTTCTCAAGAACATGAAAAGTCAAATCACGCATTCAATGAATCGCGTACTCGATGAATAATAATAAAGTGCTTCCTGCGGGAACTAAGTAACAAGGATCGGGTTGAGTTTCGAGTGAATCAAGTCTCGATTCTTGACTCAATCCTTGATACTTGATTCTCCATGTTGATTGTTTCTTCTGGTAGTCCCCATAGGCAGTGTCTGAACGGTAATGTTCTCCAGTTGTCTGACTATACCCTGGCAAGCATGTTAACAAGTCTTACTTACAACCATGAGCAGTCTTTTATTATAAGTAATTAACGGATTAAAACCACAATTTAACATTATTCTTCTCTCAAAGGGAAATGCAACTTCAATTTGAGCTTTTGTTTGATGAAATGGTAAGTTCAAACTCAACTTTAAAAATTTTAATGTTTAGTAGCTACTTAAGAATGAATTTTGAAGTAGCTGAAGCACAGTACTGCTCAAAAGTTACCACCATCAAGTGAGACACAAATCACATCACACACTATGCAAATCATGGTTCATGCTATGTTATTTGCATAGTGGGCAAGGTCTCTTACAGTAAGTATAGCGGCTTGAACCTCTTGCACAATCTCTTAAGTATAACAATAGTTGAATTCCACTGATTGGAAAAGCCATTAATAAGCTGTGACTGACGCAAGAATGATACTTTTGTATTGCTTTCTATTCACCTGATTCTTGACAAACTATCCACATCTCTTTGGATTGAAAATTGTGTGCTTTTGAGTTCACACATAGCATGTTTGTTTTCGTCTGCATTGTTTCAAGCAGAGGATGTAAAACTGTTAAAATTGCAAGTTTTCATGGCTAGTAATCTAAGTTTAAAACAGATTATTGCCTCACACCAATAACTCAATGGAAATCTTCATTTGTGTACAGTGTAACTTAAGAAAGCTCTAAACATAGAATTTGCAAAGTGTTTGAGGTGGGAAATTGAAAGCAGATCAAGCCATGATTGACTGAACTATTAGATCTAGCTAAAATCATCTGATATAGTGCAGCACATGAAAGCCTTCCAATTAGTTCTCTTCTCTTCACTGAATCACTCATCACGTTGAACAAACATTACATTTTACATAATTTATATACATCTCAAAGTTCACTGTTGGCACAATGACCTTCAAATAAACTCTGTTCTACTTTGGGTTTTTCTCAGATTCTCGAGTACATAATAATCAGCAAATGAATAATTATTTAAATCAAGTTTAGTGGAAGGTTTCAAATTACACAACGTACACTAATGGCTATCCGTTCCAACGGCGTTTGCCGTGCACTTGCCGTTCACCAGCCGTTCAATAAAATTTGTACCCGTTTGCACAGCTTGTGTTATCTGGTCAAAAAACATTGCAGCCCTTCGCACAGCTTGTCTTATCCGTAAAAAAAAAATGGAGCCGTGCGCACGGTTGTGTTATCCGTTCAAAAATAAATAAATAAATAAAGTAAAGCTTCAGCCTGTTATTAAACCGTTCAGAAAGTAATAATTATTTATAGTTCAACCGTTTGCATGGCTAGGGTTATCTGTTCAGAAAAATTCTCATCCACTGTTCATCAGTTCAGAAAAGACAGTCGCATAAAAAAGTCTGGTTACCTGTTAAAATATACTCTTCGAATTTTCGTGTTTACTGTTTGTTTTTTCCTTCGTGACTTCAGAAAAATGAAGCAATGCAATCTTTCAGAACACTAACAAACGTGGATGTTTACTAAACACAAACTTCAGACAAAGTTGGTCAACTTAGACTTTGTGCGGTTGTCATTGTGCAATTTTCACCCGCTGTTCATCAGTTCAGAAGACACTCAGTTGTATAAACATTAGTCTGGTTACCCGTTCAAAGCAAATAAAAGATTATACAACCTTTGAATGGCTACGAATCCAGCCGAATATTACCAAAGTCTCGTCAAAACAAAGATGTCATCCGATAAAAGCATGTCAATTGCTATTGCGAGGTCGAATTTCATGCACAAGAATTTCGCATAATTATTGCACTCGACTTCCCAAGTCTACCAAGAATATACAATCGCTAATGGCTATTCTTGAAGTTCTTTATTACTTAATATACTCTTCGAATTTTCGCGATAACTGTTTGTTTTTTCCCTTCGTGATTTCAGAAAAATGACGGAAACAATCTTTTAGAACGCTAGCGAACATGCATTCGCGATCATCTAACATCATGTTTGCTAAACACAAAGTTTGGTGGCTTAAATGGAAACATCAGACAAAATGAGTCTGCGAATTATTGCTGCTGAAAATAATTTCAAATTGTGCGGTTGTCATTGTGCAATTTTCACCCGCTGTTCATCAGTTCAGAAAAGGCACTCACTCATATAAACATTAATCCGGGTACCTGTTCAAAGCAAATAGATTATACAACCTTTCGAACGGCTACAAATCCAGCCGCACACGACCAAAGTCTCATCAAACAAAGATGATATCCAATAAAAGCATGTCAATCACTATTGTGAGGTCGAATTTCACCGCATAATTATTGCACTCGGCTTCCCAAGTCTACCAAGAATCTACAATCGCTAAAATCATTTGATTTGACCTGTTCGTCGATTATGCTTTTCAACGGTGCTAACACCAAAATAGAACAGAACGCGCTTGCATCCTTTGCATCAAACATTCTTCTACAGAACCGAAAATCCCAAATTACTGTCTGCTCTGTTTTGTTTTGTCTGTCACCAGGTTGTAAACAACTTCTCCTGACAGCGTGCATTGTCTGATTAGCCAATCGAAATTATCCGTTCTCTGTCCAACGGGAAAATTTACTTTCGGAAATGTCACTCGCTCAGCCGCTTCACGGCCTGGACAGCTCACTCCTCTTCGCTTTTGTGTTGTGAGACCGAGAAGTCGATTTGTGGCAAGTCTACGGGAAATTCTGAAGGCGATACAAAGAGAAAAGGATGCAGAAAGGGACTGCTACTGCTTGCAGTCTATTGGCGTCACGAAGATCATAATTCGAAATTCTCGGCGCAAACATATTGAAGAGATCAAAGTGTGGTTCGATAAGACCTTTGTATATTTGATTCGAACTGAGCGTTGCGTTACTGTTTGCAAATATCAAACACTGCATTGCGTATGCAAATTAGCTTATTGCGAATGTTATGCGGTAAGTATAAACACCGCTCGTCGTTTTTATTAACACAGAGATGGTTTTGTCGTCCTAAAATAAAGGTAGTTCCCTGTACCTTTGTTACTTTAGCTTTAAAACGTTCTGAGTTCTGAGTTCTCAATGTTTTTTGTAGCTTTGTGTAAAAGCAGTCCGATTGTCGATTCAAAATCATTATTGTCTTTGCCCATTCAACCATTCTCAGTGATCCATTCAAAAAATTATTTTATGTAGCTGTTCTCTGTTAAAGCCCTGGCTAAATGATCGTTTTAGTCGCCTCTCTCGACTTTGCATTGAAATGGTTTGCCATGTTTGATTTTGATGATTACATTTCTTGCGTTGCGAACAAAATTGATCAATAGCTTAGCCACCCCAACAAACTAAGAGTGCAAAGCCGCTAAAAAGCAACCAAATGAACTACATGACGTCAAAATCGGCGTTTGGTCAAACATTGTTTGTCCGTTTTAGCTACACAACGACATTTATGTTTGACAAACACAATGTTGGATGAAAAATAATGATTGTTTGATCGTTTAGCTGTTCACTTGAGCTGTTCAAAATTTTTCTACAGCCGTTCAGCCATTCACTTGAGCCATTCAAAATTTTTCCACAGCCGTTCAGCCGTTCATCATAACTGTGTCAACCGGTTTGCCATCCGTTTGTCATTCGTTCACTAGCCGTGCGTTTTGCCATGCAAACGAACAGCCGTTAGTGTACGTTTTCGCATGAGAAGTCACAGTTATGCAAATTTGTAATCTAATCTGTAGTACAGTGAACAATCATTATACTTTAGTTTGTGGCAAATTTAGAAAACACCACTATTCAACATATGTTACATGTGTGTTGTTACATGTAAATGTACATGTCACTGACATAGCTACCAGATAGAAATCTGTGCTTTCTCTTCATCCTGAGTAAAAAGTTCTTGGGCTTAATTCCACACTGGCATTTAAATTTGTATGCAGTTGTCCCCATGAAATTGAATCATAAAAGCGGTGTTATGTACAGTGCTGGAAAAAGAAAACAAACTTATTTTGAAATGGTGTACTGAACTACATGAAATATGAGATTGCTCGGAGTTAAGAATGTAATGTGAGCAGTTTGCTGCAAATTCTTTCCACTGCAGTCAGGGAGCTAATGATTTATTGCCTTGCTGTATCTTGAGGTGGCATGCTGACTTCTGTGAAAGTGCAAGGTGTCAGCAAAACTTTAGAAGCCAAAAACTCATACTTGATATTTTGGAGAATATGTCAACTTTGAGCAAATTTTTTAGGTTATGTAGACTGATCACTTTTTGTGAAATTTGGCTAAAACATTCTGATAATAACAAAACTGTGTCAGGGAACGTCAATATTTTAAATACTTCTCTGGTGTCACCCTATTACATGTAACATAACATGCACATCAACCTTTTAGCTCCTCAAACTTTACAAGTTAATATATACATGTAAATAAGAATCAAATATATCAAAAAGCTTCACACTGTTTTGCTGATTGATCCTCTACAACTGACAAAGTGCAGTAATTACTAACTTGTTTTGCCTCAGCTTTCAACGCCCAATAAATTCATTCATACCGATGATTTGTAATGATTTTAGCCTGTTATGGCCCCTGATTCTTTTGCAGTTCTGAAAATTCCGAATATTTTAATTTTCATGAATTTTACAAGTTGTTATGGTTTATTCAAAAGAAATGTGCACATGAATTTCTTCTAAAGGACACCCCCAGAGGTCTTCTGAAACCTTAAAAAAATTGTAATGTGTCTGATTTTTGTTATTTTGTTGTTACTTTCCTTTCTGAGGGATTTTGTTATTGAAATAACACACGTCCAATATACACAAACTGATAGAGTCCATCAAACGATCCATATGGACTGTACAGACTGTCCAAGGATAAGTCAGTCCATATACAGACCATTAATTGTATACTACAGGCTAAACACATGTATGCTTTGTTCTTAAAGCTAGCCAACAAGTCCCTCGTAGGACATGCAGGGCAAAACAAGCAGACTAAACACATGTATGCCTCGTTCTTTAAGCTAGACGACAAGTCCCTCACTGTAGGAAATGCAAGGCTAAACAAACAGACTAAACACATGTATGCCTTGTTCTTAAAAGCTAGCCGCCAAGTCCCTCGTTGTAGCCAGAAATGCAGGGCAAAACAAACAGACTAAACACATGTATGCCTCAATCTTAAAGCTAGCCGCCAAATCCATTGTTGTAGAAAATGTAGACGGTCCGTTAATCATATGCACATCTGTCTGGGCCGGTGAGAGCTTGACGATCCGTACGGACTGTACAGATCATCAAAGGATAAGTCGGTCCGTATACAGACCGTTAATTGTATACTACAGGCTAAACACATTTATTCCTCATTCTCAAAGCTAGCTGACAAGTCCCTCGTTGTAGGAAATGCAAGACAAAACATACAGGCTAAACACATGTTTGCCTCGTTCTTAAAGCTAGACAACAAGTCCCTTATTGTAGCAAATGCAAGGCAAAACAAACAGACTAAACACATGTATGCCTTGTTGTTAAAGCTAGGCGAAAACTGTCCCTCGTAGTTGGAAATGTAGTAACGAACTAAACTGGAAATGCAGGGAAAAACAAACAATACAGACCCTGACTTGCATTTACAGACTGTATCAGTTTGTGTACATGTATTGGACAACCCTCTGGAATAATAGAGGCAAGTGTATTCTGACGGTCACTCGTCCAGCTGGTGACTGCCAAGAAAATTTAGTTTCCAACCCCGTGTATGCAAAGAAAATGCAAGACTCTAGAGGGGTATTCCATGGTGTATTGTAAGAAAGCTTTGCATGTGCATGTATTTTTATTCTGTGATAGTCTTCATTTTGTTCACAGATGATTAGATGTCAGAATTAACAAAGAACACTGCTTACATTTATTCCATCTCTGCTGACTGTTTGAGATCACTAGTTTTAAGAAATCAACAAACGATTTCAATGTTTAATTTGTTAACTTAAAATGATGTGCAAACTTATTCTGGTGTAATAATGCTAATCTGATGGTGCTAATAAGGGAAAGCTGTTGTACAGTCAAATAATTTGTTGGTATTCTATCAAAAATAATAATGACGGTGAATGTGAAAAACTAAATGGGTTATTTTTCAATTACATCTAGGGTGGCGATGCCCTTTAAACCAGTGTATGCTTGAACATGAGAGCAGCTACAGTGTAGAGAGAACAATGGATTAAGTGTTGAATTAGATGTTTTGTTCTGCACTTAAGATGTTATGCCATAAGCTGATTGGTGTGAATCCATTGCAATGTGATAAAGATGTAACCAATTAATCAAAATAATGTCACAGCAAAATAAAATAAAAACATAATTATTAAGGTGAATACCCCAGTACATTATACTTGAGTACACAAGCTTTGTAACATAAACATCATTGTACTTAGAGTTGATGTTCAATACACATTATTCCAAAATGGCAGCCAATTCATTATTCTTTTGTTTGCATGTTAATTAGCCCTATTTGCCTCATCAACATGTATAAAATACAAAAGAATGTTGAAGTGAAAATGAGGCAAAGAGGGCTAATTAACATGAAAACAAAAGAATAATAAATTGGCTGCCATTTTGGAATAAGGGGTATAATATTGTATTGTGTTTGTCAGAAGCAAGAGAACTACAGACTACACCATATGTCTTTCTCTAGTGGAAGTCAACATACGACCTTTCCAAAAGGGCACATTTTTGGGGAGACAAAAGGAAAACACCAAATTTTTTACTTTGTATCAATAGCTTGGATATGCAAAACACTCAAATGGTTAATTGGAAATAAGAAATCATATTTAACACTTTTGGAATAAGGATATCACTCGTCAATTTGCCAGGGCAATTCTGATTTTGGAATATCTGGAACATGTCCCAAAAAACCTGTCACCAAAAATTAATAAAGAATGAGGCAGTGACGATAACTACCATTAGGCTGATTTAGCAAAGACAACATGACGACAGCTCATGCAGATCTAAAAACTGACCTGACCAATGGCAAAGCAGCAAATTGAACACCGGAAGTTGTGTTGAGTCCTTTCTGAGCGCTCTCACATCCTCAAATGATGTTCCCATTCTGTTGCTAAATTAGGCTATTACTATATGTGACCCTCCATGGAAAAACAGGTAAAAAGGTGATGACACGGGCATGCTAATTTAACACGCTAAACAAAAGAAAATTTCTTTAACATGCTAGCAGCAAGTCACAATGCACGACTCATTAAAATTTTCTTTTGTCTCATGTTGCACGGAAAAAATAAAGGAGTGTGATCATTCTAGCAAAGCTGTGTGTCAGGATTTGGAAAACAAAACCAGCAGGCAAATTAACACACTAAGCGAGCGAAATGACACACTTAGTGAGCGAAATGGCACACCGTGTTGAAATGCACACTAGACTAACATGCTGTTCGAATGACTTCACTTACCAATCGTGCTGCTTGTCTCTGTTATCGTACGAAATATCAAGAGAAACATTTTTCGTCTTTCGGAATTTTTCGTTCATTTGTGACTTTTAGAATGTTGTTTGTACATTCTACTACAAAAATTCATTTTTCTTGAACGAAATATTTTAATCCTTCGCGTGGTTTCCATGAAAATCATTGTCTGCTATTCATGGCGAAACATTATTGGCGGCAGTGTAACACAACTTTGCACGTCTTTCACTTTTGATATCGCTTTTTGGCTGGTTCATTGCAGACAGTGCTACAGTAACTGCGAACAATACCACAACCAGTTGCCATTTTCATTCCGAGAAAGTTTGCTTGCCTTCCATGTTACTAAATACTTCTAAATTTTTACACAAAGGTTGACCAAACATGATAAACATTGATTTGCAAATCGCTGTTCGGCTAGCTTTTAACTAGCTTTTGGAGAATGTGACATGGACTCAAAAACGACTTTTTTGTTTGGCTTAAGCGCTGTTCATTAGTGTTAACATACTGACAAAGAAATCTCAAACGTGACAGCAAACTTGGGCGAGTGACATATGATCACTCCGGTTGCCTAGCACATGAAATAAATCTGCCACTGATAAAATATTTCTACCAGATGTTCGTTCAGATAAAGCAAGAAACAATCACGCAATGTTGCAAAAATCAACTGGCCAGACGTTTGAGCCAGACGTTACTTAGAAAATATAATGATTGTCAGTAGTCTTGAACAAATAATGATACAGCAATAATATTACTGCGCCAGTGACCTTTGACGGGAATAAATAAATGCACGCTACAAACACGGATTTGAACTTCAAGAGTCGACATTTTACAACTGAACAAACAAAAAGCCTTTCAGTTTAGTTCGTTAATGATAATCATACGCGTCCTGCGTTGAACTTTAGGCATAATAATTATTTAACGGTACAAAAGCGTTTGGAAACATTGCCAATGCATTGAACAAGGTTGGAAAATCATTTTAAAACATTTGAAATAATTGCCCGCGTTCGTTGGTAAATATTGTAATGCGTTACGAATCATTGGCGAGCGTTACAAATTCAAAATGGATTGAAATGCATTTCAACGCTATTTTCATTAAGCCCAGTTTTTGCTTTACTGAGCACTGCTGTGTCATATTGCACGGTTTTACCGAGTTTTATCACACTCTTAGCGTGACATTTGAACATGCTTAGTTGAACAAAAGTTTAGTGTGTTAAGTCATGCCAAACAAAAGCTACCGTGACAATCATTATTTTGCGTATTAAATATGTGCATATGCGTGTCGAATAACACACTTTGCGTGCCGTGTTATTGCACGCGTGCCCATGTCATCACCTTTTTACCTGTTTTCCTGTGGAGGGTCACATATAATTAGAGACAAACCTGTTGCTGTCAGCTAAAAATTGATGGATCCTTCATCCAGTCATCAGCTATTCCACACTTCTTACATGTACATGCACGTAAATGCATGGTTAGTTTCCTTGGCCAGCTGGTTGACTTGTGTATAAAATTTTGATTCTCAAAAATTTGTGAGCTAAGATATCCATGACCTTCCATAAAAAAGGTCTGAAACAGAAAGAAAAAAAAAACATTTAAAACATTTTAGATTACTGAATGCATTTGAATATTCATTGCTACAGTAGTATAATGACTTGTGATAATATCGAAATAGATTACAGATTTGTAGTAGGAGGTGACAGGGTTTTTTGCAGACGTAGTTATAGTCAGTGTAGCTTGTCGATTTCTTCTCAGACAAATGACCCAAATATTCTTTGTCGGCCAGTATTTAGTTATTTCAGATCATGTAATTAGAAAACAATATTCAAGTATAAACCAGGGTTTTCTTTTCAAATGAAGTTGCAGTCAACTTGTGCAAAGCAGGTGGAGAATAATGGGTGCATTAGTTCCCAATGGAGTGCCACAGGTGCAACCATCTAGGTCATGGCAACATAATGGGTTCCCTGATGTTAAGGGCTTTGCTGGCCACCTTTGGCGTTCTATTTTGATATTTGCCAATGGTGCCTCATCTATAATATCCAGCAAGCATATAAGTATGTTTTGTTGAGTTTGTGTCATTGTTTATAGATGTTTTTCAAGCTGAAAATTGCTAAAATATTGAAATCAGGTTGGAGGGAGAGTTGGGAGAATGAGTTTCCATGGGGACCAATTTTTTAATAGCCATAGGTGTGCTGCCAGTAGAACTATTTGCCCAATAAGTTTCAATGTCCTCGGAGGCAAATTGACGAAGACAGGTCTATTTCAGGGGTTTCAATAATTTTTTAAATAGCCGTCTAAGCTAACTAAAGTAGGCGGCGACCTGATTAATTTTTTTAATAATTTGAGTGAGAATATGGACAAAGTAGGCGGCGGAAAGAGGTACATTCTGACAAAGTAGGCGGCGATTTTCGTCGGT
>JAEMWC010000094.1:735000-765000 GCA_016490735.1 Pachyseris speciosa
CGTGTGTCAATGTCACAACAAACTACCGGTACACGAGTATAAATTATTAGTGAAATGTCTGGCGCGACAATAGACATTATTTTTCCAATGTGTGTTGGAATGTGTGTTGCATCAAAATCCATTTTGTTGCGAACAAAAGAATTTAAGAAATCAAAACACATTTAGTTTCACTGAAAGTCAAATACAACTGTTGTGAAAATTATTGCTTTATCAAACCGAACGCGCGCTCACATCAGCAAATTTTTGTCACATGCACATCGGCAAATATTTGTCACGTGCTAGGCAACCAGTAATTTGAGCCTGTGAATGTCATCTAGCCATCGTCTTGTGGCGATTTTTGTTGTGAAGCAGTCACGCTTCACAACACGCTTGTTAACAGCGAAATCGTTGGCTGAATTGGTCGCCCATTATCGTGTGTCAATGTCACAACAAACTACCGGTACACGAGTATAAATTATTAGTGAAATGTCTGGCGCGACAATAGACATTATTTTTCCAATGTGTGTTGGAATGTGTGTTGCATCAAAATCCATTTTGTTGCGAACAAAAGAATTTAAGAAATCAAAACACATTTAGTTTCACTGAAAGTCAAATACAACTGTTGTGAAAATTATTGCTTTATCAAACCGAACGCGCGCTCACATCAGCAAATTTTTGTCACATGCACATCGGCAAATTTTTGTCACGTGCTAGGCAACCAGTAATTTGAGCCTGTGAATGTCATCTAGCCATCGTCTTGTGGCGATTTTTGTTGTGAAGCAGTCACGCCGCAGATTTGGATTGCATGTTCTTGGTTTTCATCTTTGCACGATGAGGTCAATTAAATGAGGGAGCAGGTTAAGTGCACTTTCATTTGAAAGGTAAATGCATGAACAGTGTTTGTTGATGCAGTGAATTTGCATGCTCATTGTTCTAGATCGGTGTTACTAAAACAATCGCTAGACCAGTATGGCATAGTTTCACAACTTATGAACTGGGAACCGTGTCACATTCCAAAACAACTATAATTGCAAAATTAATGTAGTGAATTGCGACGGCAGTGTTGTTACGAAACCATGTCAACAATGTTTATAATTTGCAGTCAAACTTCCGACTTGGCAGTTCATCAAAAAAGCCAGTCAAACTTGTCGGTATTCAGTGGCGGTGAAAGCTCAAAGCAAGTGGAATATTTAATAAAAACAAGACACCACGACAATAAAACAGCAATTAGATGAGCTTGGGGAAGGTGCCTGGAAAGATGGTGGGGCCTCGAGCACAGGAGCCGAGCGCGTAGGGTAACCATGACAACCCTGTGAGCGGCAACCACCAGGCACCGTCACAATGACAAAAGACAGTGGAACCATGATACTTACCACATACTTACCGGAAAAGGGGGAGGGAAGGGGGGGAGTAAAGTCGCCAAGCACCGTCGAAAAGGCAAAAGTGCACGTGCAAATGAGTTGACCTCAAAACCCGAGCTGTAAAACCACGCGACCCCCTGCAGATCCCCCACCACTGCGCATGACCGAGGCAAGGGAAACCCCAGACCAGCATTGTTTCGCGTTTAACTTAGCTTAAATTACATTTAACCACATTTAAACTCATCAACAATAGATGAGCTTGGGGAAGGTGCCTGGAAAGATGGTGGGGCCTCGAGCACCGGAGCCGAGCGCGTAGGGTAACCATGACAACCCTGTGAACGGCAACCACCAGACCTCGCGCTCCAGGCGGAGTGCTTGGGGAGCGATGGGCCCGCGAGCAGGGTGGGAGAGGGACCGAGACCCCCCAAAAAAAACTCTCCAAGCACCAACCCCAAAGCCTGCCGCTGACAAAAAGGAGCATACATACCCACTGATGACGCGCAAACCTGCAACCCGCAACAACAGGCTATCCTCCGTCCCACTGTCAGGGCTGAACTCCCTGACCGGAATCCCATTATGAGTGCAAAGCCCCTACTTGCCCCACAGTGCTTACTGGCCACAGCATAACGAAACAGCGCGGAGAATTCAAATAACATCGGAGACAACTGTGCTAAGCACCAACCAGCATAGGAAGAGATACAACGGTGCCCTAATTTGTCCCCAGAAGACTGAGTGAAAGTAAAATCTGACGGGTTCTATGATGAGCAACCTGAAACACCTGCAGTCAATTGTTTAGAGAGTTGCGATAACGTCTCCGCAGGAGTACGAATGTAAGACAAATAGGCGGTGCTGGTCCACCGCCCCAAAGCCTGAATTTGATGATCTGGGATGCCATTACGAGCTGCGACAGTAGCTGCCCCAATGCGAAAGCTGTGGCTCGAGAAGTTGCCTTGGATGTTAGCCGAAGGCAAGATGCGACGTAACCAAGCCGTCAACAGAGATCGTCTGTTGCCCCTTAAAGTCAAATACGCCAACAGCGATTGGACTGCGCACAGCGGAAACGAGCCACGGCCTATGTGCACGAAACACCCCTTTTGGAAGGGGTCAGTTTTGGATGCCTTTATCCTAATGCGAAGGCACAAGGGCAATGAACTAGCGTCCACAGCGATATCGGCCACACCCAGATGGATGGAAGGGGAGTAACTGGCCAAATTGGGGACGATGAATTCCGCAGAGCGAAGAAAGCCAAAGTACGCCAAGCAACAGGCGGCCCAAAACATGCAATGATCCGCCATCGTGACGTCCAATGCTTTGAAGATAACAGCCATGATCTCATCTGTGATTGGAAGCCGTTGAGAAGAAGAATCGCCCTGAGTTCGCTTAATTCCTCAAAGCACCCGCCGCAACCTTAAACAGTTGACAAGAGGATCTGAAAAGCCCTGGTCGACGTGCAAGGAGCGCACGGCAGAGAGATACACCTTGATGGTGGAGTATTGCACAGTATTGGCCAAGAATGTTGCGAACAGGCATAGCATCCATTCGTCAACCGAGCAAGGGGAACCGGATGGATGAATCTTACCAAGCTGAGTACAAAAGTCATAAAACTTTTTCTGACCTGAAGCGTACGAGTTGCGTGTAGAGGATGCCAGCCCATGCACCAGAAGAGTGTGGCACCGTGCCTCTAAGGTGGAGATATCAAAAGATCCCATAGCTGATGAGGAATTGGAGCTGGGAGTGGTAAGGCCTCAGGCGCCAGACGCCAGAACTCCTGCCAACGAAAGCGGGAAAGAGCATCAGCAATCGAGTTATGAATGCCAGGCAGATGTATAGCTGTAAAGGTAAAATTATGGCGAGCCGCAGCGGAAAGTAAGTGGCACAGCAGCTGCATAATGCATGGGACCTTTGATGTCCTGGACATGAGAATGTGCACCACTGCCTCGTTGTCCGAGCGGAACAAGACATGGCATCGGTGCCATTGCGGACCCCAGACGTGAGAAGCAACCACCACAGGGAACAGTTCTTTGTACGCGATTGATTGATCGTACTGAGAGGGGGCCGACAGACCCGGGAAAAGCCAAAAGCTCACCCCATGCCACGACGTGAGAAAATCAGACCACCACTGGATATCCTTGTGGAATTCCACACTCAAACGAATAGGATGCTCGCGCGAGCGAAAGCAACAGAGGAGGTCGATCATGCGGCGTAGAAAAGTACGACCAGGCCACACAAATTTGGCGGCGTGGTGAAGGTGGCCAATCAGCGACTCAAGTTGACGTCTGGTACACCACCGCTTGTTCCGCCACGACTGAATCAACTCCTGAAGGGCGGCTAACTTGTCTTCTGGCAGATGAGCCGATTGCTGCACTGAATCTAGTTCAATTCCCAACACGGTCAAACAAGTGAGCGGGCCAACACACTTGCCAGGGTGGAGGGGAAGGCCAAGTGACCGACAAACTGCCAGGGATGTTTGCAAATTATTAGTGCACTGGTTTGAACAGGCCGGGCCTGCAGTGAGGAAATCATCGAGATAGTGCATAAGGTCGGCCACATTGTACCTATTAATGATCCATTCCACCATGTCTGTTATCGAGTTAAAATATAGGGAGCCGAGCGGAGCCCAAAAGGAAGAGCTAAGTCAACAAAGAATTGGCCCCGCCATTTCATCCCCAACAGGTACCGATCCTCGGGATACACTGCAACATTGCGATAAGCGGCCTCGACATCGAACTTTGCCATCATGGCCCCACGACCGTGCTTGGCCACCATGCGGATAATCTGGTCGAGTTTGATGTAATGCATAGAGAATGCGTCAGCGCTAATACCGTCATTTACGCTGTACCCACCCAGGGAGGATAAGTCAACAATAAGCCGCCATTTCCCAGGATGGCCTTTTTTGGGAATTATCCCGAAACTGCTTATTTGTAAATTCCGAAGGGGAATCGAGGGAAAGGGGCCAGCCACCCGGCATCTGGAAACCTCGTGGGCCAAATAATCGTCAATAACTTTCGGGTTCTGGAATGCCGAGGGTTTGTTCCGTTTGGTAGATTTAAGTGTACGAGTAGATTGGAATCCCAGGCGAAACCCGTGCATGAGGCCTTGCAAAACAAAGGCGACTGCTTGCTGATCTGGGTGCCCAGCCAGGTCCAACGTGAATTGTGCCACATTCAGGGGAGAGACCACCGACACTGGATGGAAAATGGGACCCCCTGAGGATAAAATTGCAAAGAAAAGAAACACTTGCAAATGATGAAAACCCAACCATAGCATTTTATTATCTAACATCCGAGACTGGTACAAATGCAAACAAGAGAGCCTAGCAACGAGGCAGGTGAGCGAAAAGGCTTGATACCCTGACCCCTGCTAAACGGGGTGTAGGGACAATATAGCCGCACACGAAAGGCACGAATGGCTGCGACACCCGGCAACTAACGAATCCCTCACGTACGGCGAGCCTTGGCACCGGAGGAAGATCCTGGAGAACTTCCACGACATTTGCGTTCTTCACGGCTGTCCTGGCTGGAGCGATTGGGGCACGTCGTCGCACGATGGGAGCCAGAACATAAATTGCAGCGGTGGGCATAGCGACACGACGCGAAGGGTACTGTACAGCGCCCCTTGTTCCACGAAATGCAAACGACATTAGAAGACGAAGACCCTGGTGGCTCAGGGTACTCATCAGATTGGGCCAGAGTGGAGTCACGGACGGACGAACCAGCAGCATGGAAATTAAATAATTGCATGTTCATCGACGACCAATCCGTCAAGCGAATGGCGGCGGCATACTCACGGAATGCTCGGTCGTACGCGTGCCACACTTTGCCCGAGAAATGACGGAATGTGCGGAGGATGAGCAGCTGGTACTGCAATAAGTCCTTCCATCGATGCGGGAAGTGGGTGACCAAAATCATAGCAAAGATGGAAAAGGCTTCCATCCAGGACGCGATGTCCTCGATCTTCCGGCGCTGTTGCTTCAGTTGGGACGTGAGAACAAGGCGCCCGTCGAACAGCACTTGCGGCTCGGTTTCCTTCTGCAGCAAGTTCACGGCCAGTAAATCGCTCAGGTCAACGTACTTGCCCGCCACGATTTGAGCGACCAGCTTCGCCGGCACGGGCGAGAAACCGGCACCAACAACGAACGGCTGGTCCAACAACGAAGCCGATGGGCCGACAGAACGGGCGGCGACATCGCGAATCGCCCCGCTCTGCGAGGAGCAAACATTCGAGGCGCTAGGAGCGAAAGATGACATGGATGGAAGCGAAAACGTGGACACAAAGGATGGCACAACAAATGATTGGCTTGGCCTACCTTGTACGGGATGTCCGCCGAATCCTGTCCCCGCGGCCAACAGGCTTGATGCAGAATCGGTGAGTGACAGCAAAGCAGCGGGAACGCCTCCCGCGTGATCAACACAACCATTTCTGGCGAAACTCCCGAGATCGCCGGCCCGGCCGGTGGAAGAGACGCTTGAGAAACTTGCGACGAGGGAGGCGAGACATTTTGACCAGCCGACAAAGACACATTTGAACCCGAAGCCTCTTCTCCAGATGGAACAGGCAGTAACACCGGAGCGGTTTGCAAGCTATTAGTCGTACCCCGCGAACCCATCGTCAAAAGGCAAATAAGAAATAAACACAGTAAAGTCGCCAAGCACCATCGAAAAGGCAAAAGTGCACGTGCAAATGAGTTGACCTCAAAACCCGAGCTGTAAAACCACGCGACCCCCTGCAGATCCCCCACCACTGCGCATGACCGAGACAAGGGAAACCCCAGACCAGCATTGTTTCATGTTTAACTTAGCTTAAATTACATTTAACCACATTTAAATTGTATTTGTAATTGCAGTTTCTTCATTTGTTTTTTCACGGGGTTCATCTTTTTCCATTTTCGCGGTAACGAGCGAAGTAAATAAGATTCACTGAAGATGATCAAGAAAGAAAAGTTGATCCCCACAGCAAATCATCGAGTATAAAACAGTGATCTCTTCGTCGAATGTTCCGGTGTTTTGAGGCTGGATTTAAATATTCAATTTTGTTGTGTGATGGTAACTTGTCTTTTGTTTTGCGGAACAATGAACCCCAAAGCAAAGTAAACACGCACATCAAATACGTGTGTTGACACGCCCATTTCAAGCCGCATATACGCAAAAACATGCATGCCCTTTGCATGTGCGTAGAACGCTTATTTCTGCACTGCATTGTACCTCTCAATAGGCAGCACCGTGTGACAAAAGTGGAACAATTTTTACATTTCTAGTTAAGCACATTGAAACCTAATACCCCCTTCCACACCCTTCTTCTCTCCCCACTCTTTCTGCCCTCAAAAGCCACAAAAAAAAGAAAGAAAGAAAGAAAGAAAAATCTATAATATAGTGCAGGTCTGTTGTCCAGACACTTTGCTTTTATATGTTTGGTTATTCCCACCAACAATTTCGGTTGGAGAATCTATCATAGAGTCCTAAATTAGGGGATTTGTTGAGATTTTCAAAAAGAGCAAGATAAAAAAATGCTAAGATAAATGATGAACAAAAGTTCCAAAATACTGCGTGGCACTAATACGGATGAAAGTGTTAAAAACAAAAGTTAGTGAAGTGCGAAAAAGTAGTATGAAAGACAAACCATACGTTTTGGGCTTAGCCCTTTCATCAGTGGTATGTAAACAATTCGAAGTTGCGCACGACAACAACCAATGCGTGAGGAAAGACAACGTTTGATTTTTAAAAAAGCACACGCAATAATTTGTGCATGTGCGTGTAAGTCTCAAAAGAAAGAAAAGTTAATGTTCAGGTCACACGGTCGGGTAGTTCCCATCTTGAAGATAAATCTCATTTCCAAGCGTTTCCGGTGGATGTTATTGCTGGAGCAAAGCTTGATACCACGAATCTCAGCATCAGACAAAGCGTGGTTCAATCTATTAAAGTGCTCAGCAACAGGAAAACCGGTAGATTTTATGTAAGGCATATTTCTTCTTAAAATGATAGTGTGTTGTAAACTTAAGGTATTCCTGGAGGATGACATGAATCTTTCAGATCACAACGCCTCGTTAACATATGAGAGATTACTTAAAATGCAACCTGTACACCAAATTTCAGAGATCGGGACCAAAGCATTTTCGAGTAAGAAGCGAGAGAAGTTCAGTTTCTACGGGCTCTTTCGCGGGAAAAATACAGACTGTGTACAACGAAAATCCTTGTGCGTGTTCGTGTTTAATTCCCCAAAGAGTATATTGTTGACAGATCTGTCAAATCATGCTATCTTTAACGTGATAGATGAGATCGTTCAGGATGGAGAAATAAAACTGTTGTCTTTGCAAAAGACATCCTTTTTGCAACCAGCTCACCAACAAATGAGAAGAATTTTAATTTTGCTGGAATTCCGAACGGATTACGTCGCGTGATACAACGAACAGTTCTATTGAAGCCAGAAGGAACAGCAAAGAAATGCCGGTGGCAAAAACCTATTGTTCACTATTTGGCATTCTGTGCGGCTGTAGCTTGCGCTTCATGTCTTTCAGTCTTCGAAATTTACGGCTGTCGGCTTGCGTTCCACATCTTTCAATCTTCAAAATTTACAGCCATTGGGATCGATGAACGATGGGCGAACTCATGCGAGAGAATCATTCAACCAGTTTCTTCTACATGCAGTTTCAAAATGTTCAAGCGTATTCGCAAACCACGTCTAGAGCCTCAGGTTTCGTGAAGGCTTCGTGTGAGCAGCCCTTTTAATTTGCTCACTGTCCAGCATAAATAAATCTATAGGTGTAATAAATAAAGCTTTCTGTCTCTTCGCTTCAAAAAATAAATCTCTAGTACGATAAATCTCTACAAATTCACGCACATTCGATATCGAATGGCTGTCAACACATGCTGACAAAAGGTGAGCGAGGTGTCGTTGCTAGGTGAAGCGTTCATATCACACTGTGATTGGTTTCGCGGGAAAAATGGATACACAAACATGGAGAATTTACCCATATTTGGAGGAATATTTTGTGTTTTACCGCTGGTTTTAACTAGTGTGGACACAGAAAACATGGCTGCCACTGAAATACAACAGCATCGGTCAAAACTGAGCAATTTTCTGAAATTTATGGCCGATTTACAGGTAAAAAAGGCTAATAAAATACGACCAGAGGACACGTTTATTTAGTTTACTTCTGGAAGATGTATCGTTGAGGTTTGAAACTTGGCAGGGCTGAACTACACAGGAAAACGAAACTTTTAACCGCAGTGCGCACTCGAGAGTGGAACAGCACATGAGTGAGGAGAACTTGAATTTTAGGAAGGTAAAATTTCTGAATTTTTCTCATTACAACATAAAAAATCAAAATGACAATGCAGACTGCGGTGAAAAGTTGAGTTTTTGTCCATTTTAATCGTGTTCCAAATCCCAGAGCTAATTAATAAATTCCAATTTAGATTTAATCATTATTGTGAATTTGCTTGCAGATGACCACACCCCAGAATTTTTGTAATTCTTAACATTCCTTAAATTTTTCTAAAAATATATTTTTTTCAGAATCTATAACTTTCAGTGAATATGTAATGTTAAAATGAGTGCAGTATCTGCAATGTATCTTTAAAAATAACACCCTCAACTATTGTCCAAAAATGACCAAATTAGGGTCCAGGAATACCTTAAGTCTTGTTAGAATGGTAAGTCAGAAAAAGTCAAATTTGGCAGTTTTTTCTGTGTTACCGTGAGAACCCAGTTAAATGCAGTGCATGCATAGTTAATGAAAAAATTGAGATTAAACTCTTTCAGTTCAGTCTCTGAAATACCTGTATTTCTCGAAAACTGCCCATTAGAATTTCACGAAATTTGGCAGGAAAATACTTCAGGGAACAAGAAAGTAGGTTATTGCAACAATTCTGAAATTTAACAGAGGGAATTGTAAATAATGGAGTTATCTTTCTCAGACAAATTGCTAAAAATCGGTCTGTTAAAATATCATTAGAATGGTCTTTACATGTGAGTATTGTGACAAGTTTGTTTCAGGCAAATGATAGAGAAAATCTAACGACTGAATTTTCTGCAAATATAAAAAAAAATGATTTTAAATTGATATTTATATCCAGTCACATTACCATGGCAACAGTGCACATGTCAGCGTAACTATCAAAATTCAAAAGTTTATCCTTTTAACTCATGTCGTGCCAATTTTGGGTACCTAGGGTTCAACAGGTTTTAGAATAAAAGGCAAATGCTACACAGGTTTCAAAAACTGTGTAAACTGTGTTCCGCCACCTTAACTAGAGATGCATTATCTGTCCAGACGAATTATAAGTGTCATTTTATCTGACAAGTGAAAAGACAGGAAGAACTATACGAGACACAAATCCGTCTGGGATGAACTTGGGCAAACATTTGCAGTGCGTCTGTTTAGTTCAACAAGTATAAAGATGGGCACAAGACGCATTATGCATCAAGATGAACTATCCGCTTTAGTACGTCTTAAAATGTGCACTATATAAGATAGCTCGTCTAGAAGCATAATGTGTCTTGTGCCCATCTTAATACTAGTCAAACTAAAAAGACACTACAAATGTTTGGCCAAGTTCGTCCCAGACGAATTATGCATCTCCAGTATAAAAACGGCCAATTTCAGATGTTTAATTCATCTGTTGTTTAATGCGTCTGCCTTGGATGTCCTCTAGTATAGACACAGCCACTTGTCCACTTTATGGCCAGTCTTGGTTGGTTTCATTGAGTGCGAGGTGTTGGAGTTTGTGAAAGTGTACTGTAGGCATCATAAAACGATTCTTGTATTTCACATTCATTGTGTTCTCAACTAGAAGGCTTTTCATTTGCAGTCAGCCTTACAGAATATTCAAAAGAAGCTTTTGATTTTCGGAGAAATATACGAACGAGATTTTCAAGATAAAATGTTAGTGAGTTACAAGAAAAGATTATGCCAGTAATGAGGGGAAACTTACTTAGAGTGCAAAAAGGGTTGGCGTTTCACTTGAACTCTTCCCTTTTGGACATGTAAGCTTACAGAAAACATCTTCGCACGAAAGTCCAGAAAATTGTTAAGCTTTAAGCTTATATTGTGACCTGCCCAGAGAAATATAAGGGCGCAAGGCTTCAATAGTTTTTTCGATTATTACGGATAAACTAAAATCGAATGTGTCAACGGAGCTTTTCCAGTTACTTATAGGCCACAAAAAGGGTGGCACAGTTGAAATTTTCTCGTCACTTCTACTGTTCGCAGGGAAAACGTTACGGCTATTGGAAAAGGCGTCCGAGTAAAAAGACGACATACGGTCTTTTATACGGTGATCAACCCATAAGCGCAATACAACACGCGATTTATAAAACTTCGTCCACCCCGCCATGACTTACGTCCTTCCAGCAAAAGAAAAATTGACGGAGAACTAGGCTATTACAGTATTCCATGATTAAATGGACAGGTACTCTTTTCTTCGAAAATCCGCCCGAGAAGCGAACAAGCTTATACGGGTCGATCTTAGACGAGAACGCCGTTGAATCGCTTCGCTGCATTTTTAAAATTAACGATTGTTTTAATATTTGACTTCAATTTAAAGCTCACCCAAACACAAATACCTAATGTAGCTTTTCAGCTAAATTTCCCTTTTAGAATGAAGTTTAAGCTTACTCAGAGTTGTAGCGAAACGTCGACTGTAGCGCGATCGTCCAAACGAACCTTCGAAGCAAATCGAGCAGATACGGACATGCATTTACGTCTCCTAACTCGTTTAAAAGCACACACGGTAAAAACACACGCCCACAAGTCCACACGATTAAAAAAAAACAGTAATTCGTACTGAATAGTCTTGTCCTAGCAGCGGATATAAGCAGCCAACGGTGTTTGCAATCGTCCTACCGTGTACTAACAACTTAAAGCTTCAAGTTTCTCGTTCATCAGAGTCAGCAAGGACAAGTAAGCTCTGTACGTACTAAATGCTTGGAAGAACTGGCTCCAAAACCAGTCATAATATCTCAAACTTTCATGAGCTTCTCACATCAAACTTTCAAAACCCACTCCAAACTTTTTTAAGCTTAAGTTCGTTTGTCGCTCGCTCGAAGTCGGACAAGGGGTAACCGGACAAGGCAAGGCATATTAAAGTGTGAATTTTCATAGATCATAACAATGAAAATTCTATTAACTTACTGTTTGACGAAAACCACTTTCTTGTCCTTTTAAAGGACTTTCTTGTCGCAGAAACCACATTAAACAGCCAATGCAGGAGTACAGCCAACCACTTGCACCCGAATAATAGTCCACGACAACGAGCGAGAATCTCTGGCGTGGAAAGGTTTGATGACTCCCTGTCAATCATTCCATTGCTTTATTCCCCAAGGGAAGGGCAAAGGGCGAAAAAAAAAAGGGTCGTGATCACAAATCTGAACGGACCCAAATAATTTACAAAATTACACCTGTTGATTCAGATGTCGAACTTAATTTGCCGTTCCACAGGCGTTCTTAATATAGTTCGGGTTTCAGTACAGTTCTGAGTAAAACTGCTTAAATATATACAATATAATAATTTATTTATTAGGTTCGGCACATGAAAAACTCGGCACCGTCTGAATTAAAGCCGTTCCAAAGTCGAAATTTCCGCCTCGTCCAGCCGAAAAGAACGCCTGAGCCGTTCCAAATAAAAAAGCCGTTCTTAACTGATTCAGCCGAAAAGAACGCTTGAGCCGTTCGAAATTAACTGATTCAGCCGAAAAGAACGCCTGAGCGTTCCAAATAAAATAGCCGTTCTTAATTGATTCAAATGCCGAACGTTTCATGTACAGGTTCGGTTATCGGGCGTTAAGTGATCTTTACTCGGATACCGATCGCTGCCAAACCAATACAGCCAGTTGTCTCTTTTTGGTCTTTCTGTTTTGGTTTGTTTAATTTTTATATATATGGTAATTTATTTTCATATGATTTCGAAGTGGAAATCCGTTTTAAGAATATGTTTTCTTTTAGAAAACCACATTTCTAGACTCACCAGTTGAATAGTCCCCAAACAACACGCCACACAAAAACACGTTACCTTCTCGAAATGTTGTTTTAGTACCTGAAATTTAGTCCTCATTCCAAATTCATGAAGCAAAACACGCTTTTTGCCTTTTAACCAATGATTTAATGACGGTGAATTCCTCGGCATTACAAATAGACTTTTGCACATTACGCTAGCATTTTTTCGAGCATTTTAGTGAGGCAAAAGCATTGAGCATTATTCAAGCATTTTACTGGCATTTTCCCGGAAAATTAATTTTTTTGCGAGAAACTAAGAAAATTATTTTTTTAGAGAAAATGAAGACTAAAACTCAAAATTCATAGATGATTTCGAGGATTATGTTTTTTTGGCTGTATTTATGAACTTGCATACGTTGTTGTTGTTGTTACTTGCAACACTTGTACGTGTGTACAGTTAACACTATGTTAAAAACTTTGAAATTAATTAAAAAACCGTTTATATAATGAGCATTATCCGAGCATTTTAGTGGCTTTTTTTGGGAAAACCGAGCATTTTAGTGGGAAAACTGAAGCATGAAGGTGGAGCATTTTAGTGGGGAAACAAAAGCATAATGTACAAAAGTCTAATTAAAAAAACATTGTACTGCAGCGCCTGATGGGGTGGAACGTTTCTCTCTTGGGAATAACGACAATTTTCCGAGCATCAACGAAAAAAACCAAACCACACGAAAGGTCACGGAACATGGCAACCAAAGGACGTAAAATCTCCTGTTGCTGTGACTACGCGATAAAATTTCATCGAAATAAGATCGACATGCGAAGGGCACTAATGACGTCACGAAATCCCCTGTCTTGAGTCGGACAAACAAACGCCAATTCTGTAATGGTTGTAAGGGGAATGTTCGAATGGCGAGCGGTTCGCTTCCATCTTTTACGGTTCTCACCGAAGAAGACGACGTTCCAGGCTCTAAATTTGAAAGAGAACCAGAGGAATACACTGTTGCCCAGTTGAAGCGGTGGTTAAAGTGCAGGGGATTGAAATTGAGCGGAAAAAGAGATGAGCTACTGAAACGTGTGAGCGACTGTATCAAAAGCGCGAATCATCACACGCTCGATCCGAGTATCGACGATGGCAAATGGTTCTCAGCAAAAGTTCTCAAAGAAAATGCAAAGTTACAAGCAAATTGTAGCTTAAGTTCGCTTCCGTTTGTTCCATCCACTGGCTGGCGTGCTTTCCCATCGCAAAACATACCTTCGCTTTTCAACTATTTTGAAGAACGAAGTAGAAACTTCGTTCTTCAAAATCATGGTTTCAACCTTTGCAGACAACTCATATTTTGAATACACAGTCTGAGATTCTTGATCCGAAACCAGCTTCCCCGACAAGTTCTCATACATGTGCTTGCGCGTCACATCACACATCACTTGATCTTCGTCAAATGTTGTCGATTCATTGATGGCATCGGTTGTGCTGGACTCGAGTAATTCCCGATCGTCAGTCGGTATAAACTCCATAAACTCATCTGACTGCTCGCCATAGTTCTCTTTAATTACCTTGTTTTGTTTTGTCACCGGCTCCTCTCTCGATTTTGGGGCCTTTCTCTTTGGAGCGGACGCTCGTCCGGCTTGTTTCGGTGTGAGATTTGCTTTAAGCGGGTCTGGGAACTCGTCTGTGGGACCTTTTCCTCCGGGCCGGGAAGAGCACAAATGTACGTGTTTTTGCTAACGTTTTTCTCCGTAAAGAATTCCCGTGAACATGCCCTAACCAACGCTTGCACTTTGCAAGGTCTTTCGCAGGTTTCGGGAAAGGTATGAATACCTTCTACCCCGATTTCAGTTCTCCAACTCTTTTAGTGATTTCGGCCATTTTTCTGGATATCTTGAGTCTGTTTTGCACTCACCCAACCAGCAGTGTCTGGTGCCTACCATTTCTCTTGTTTCCAGAACGATAAACCGAAGAATTGACTAAAATTTTCGCTTTTAGGATCACAACCGCGGCTCCCGCTTATACATTTGCTTTGTTTAGGTCGCAATGTTTGTCCGACTCTGTGCGGGGGGTCTCATGGGATCTCACGCTGACAAATCTATTTTTAGTAATAGTGCGCTTCGCTATTAACCTTATTTATTTTTTGGTAATTACCAGTTGGGTTTCTTAAATGGCGTTAACTGTCAACCGTCATATGGCCAAAAATTTAACCGTCAATCGTCAAACGAGCAAGCCAGATTTAACCGTTTACCGTCAGAACAGCTTATTTTTAACCGTAAACCTCTTTATTTGAATTATATATTTAACAATCAGATTATGAGCTCAAGATTTCTATCGCGTGATAGCTGATGTAGAGCATATTTGCCCTCGAAGCTTCGCTTCTCGGGCAAATATTTGTTTTAAGAACATCAAATTTCCGCGGAGCAACTATCAGCTGATAGTTCCTCGACAGAAACACTCTATTGTTTAAATAGATAGCGAGTAGTGCCAATCAGAGAACGGCATTCGTGATAGAACGCTAGTAGATTTATACTAATTCATGTTAAGTGGACAGAACGGCTGTGAACTAGCAAGGGCAGCTAAGTGCATTTCCACTATAAACATTTTACAAAAATGATGTTCTTTGAATTAGATATGATTTACAGATAACTGTACATTATGCCGGATTAAACAACCTGATTTTGGCAGCCAATCTTTTAATAGTCAAGTAGAGTTTCTAACATTATTTCCAAGGCAAAAAATCAAATCTAACATTCAGATTTTGTATCAACACTTTGTTTTAAAACAAACTCCTAAAACTTTCCTCCAATGTGCGTCAATATTATTGCCCTGGGTGCCAGAGGTTATTTTGTTCGTTTTAAGGGGGCATTATACCTGAATGCTACGTTTTTGTCACTTTTTTACCTTTTATCCTTATTATCTTCTCGCGATTTCATGTACCACGCCCAAGTACCACCCCCTTCATAGGTCCTTTGAAACATCTGAAGTGGGGTGAGGACACCATTCGGTATGTGTCCTCCACCAAATGCCTTGGGGTTACAATCGATGATAAACTCTCATGGTCTCAGCATATTACATCGACTCGATCTGCATTTAATGCCAAAATCAAAATGTTGAGACGTATAAATTTTTTATCTACATCTATCCTGGAGACTTTTTACTATAAGATTGTAATTCCAAGTGTTCTATATGGAATTGTGATCTGGGGGTCTGGACCCAAGCTCAAAGATCTGGAAATGATTCAAATCAGAGCTCATAGGTTGATTCACAAGCTACCAAATAGTTTTAAGGATAGTGATATACTTTCTAGGGTTGGCTGGATGCCTTTGGAGTATTTTTATAAGTTCCGTATCTTAACTATTACACATAATGTTTATTATAATTTAGGGCTACGCGAAATTAATTACTTGGTGACCAAGAACTCTAACAGCCATAACCTAAGGAAATCTTTGAATCTTGTACTTAATAGGCCCGAAACCGAATTGGGTCGTAGGTCTTTTGTTCACAGATCTGCCATAGCATGGAATGCACTACCAGATAATCTTAAAGATTCGACAAATTCATCTATCTTTAAATATAACTTAAAACAATCCAAGCAAACTATCATGAATATTAATTTTGGGAAGGGAGGTAATGTTATATATAACATGAAACCAGATTTTCATTATTACTAAATTTTTATTGGTTTTACTATTTTATATAATTTAAAATTGTATCATACTTGTATCTCATATTACTATTGATTTAGTTTAGTCTAAGATTTAGTTTAGGCAGGTCCACATCAGCTGTAAAGTTGCTAAAATTTTAACCTGTATGTATGTATGTATGTATGTATGTATGTATGTATGTATGTATGTATGTATGTATGTATGTATGTATGTATGTATGTATGTATGTATGTATGTATGTATGTATGTATGCCGTCCAAAAAACCCATCACAGTTTTGTAGCACATAACCCCACAAATATATCAGCATTTTTTGGTGATTTTTACAGTGTTTGTGAGGAAGAAGAGAAGGTGGGAGGGGTGAGTGATTATAAGGGATGGTGAGAAAAATGAAGATTTTAAGGTGATTAAAAATTAAGTTTGGAGGTTAAAAATTAATGGACGAACACCAAACAGTCCGCCCTCAACCTGACATCCACCCGCGTTGTGGTGGACTCTCTAAGTGTTTGTGTGTGCCTTATTTTCCCTTTATAATTTGTTCATCAATTCACTTCTTATTTCATTAATATTCGGGTATATTGCCCCCTTAAGGAGGAAAATTACGCGGCAAAGCCGCGTCAACGTAGCCTGCGAGTAAAAGCTCTCTCGGGGGATGGGGTGTAGGAGGAGCGCCTGCTTGCAGGCTGGCGTCAACGAGGTGTGAAGCGCCCAGGGAAAAAAGTAACCTCTGGGGCCCGTTTCTCGAAGCTCCCGTTAATAACCGGACCCGTTAAGCTGTTTTGTCTTCCATTTCAGATGGGAGTTTCAAAAGTTTTGAAAATTATACAGTAAATTTATCAGCTAAAGAAACAAAACTGACTTCACCGTTCGCTTTAGCCTTTAGCGGTTTAACCGCTCCGCGCGAAAGAAAAATAAAACCTCTGGCACCCAGGGTACAATATTATTGAAGCAGGAGACAAATTTTCCTTCAGTGGACGGCGTTACGTGTTTGTTAGTTTATGTAATCATGTGTGATTATGAAGAAAGTCAATGTGAGGACAATCAGCATGAGAGTTTGAGTTTTGTGATGTTTAAGGGGCAGTATCATGGTCGGAATTATCCCATCGATTTTGGCTTAATTAACTCAATTTTCAGTGTCTTATTTCCTCTGTGTTGCCAGTGAGATGAAATCAAGTATAAAAGACAACAGTAACCAAAGTGAGTGATCACCAATTTTATCTAAGACGCAAGGGAAGATAACTTTTTCAACTTAGCACGTAACCAAAAACATCCAAAAATAGTTTCTTTGCGCTAAAATAAGTGCCAGCCGAAAGCAAAGTAAATGAACACATATCTATATCTACGCAACGAGGTACATGAAAATATTTGGCTGAGTTATTCTTGGCATCTGTGAGGTTAACAAGGTAGCGTGGGACAAGTGATAAACATGTTTTTGTGTTTTCTCGTGACCTCAGTGGGATTCATTTGTAATGACATATATTGGCTACAATTTTGTTCTGAGTCGTAAGTTTATGACAGAGGTTATGTACTTCACTTTGGTGCGAACGGTACTGAAAAAAAGAGAAAAAAATTACGATCGAAAGAGTATTCACCATATACCATGCCACTGGCTCAACCCTATTGTGATACTAACTGGACAAACAGAAGAAAAACGTTTTTTTTTTCTAAGGGAAATAAAACAAGAAAATCGAGACAAGATGCGTTATTAAACTCGTTAGTCTTAGAGCGCTTTTCAATTGAGTGTCGTAAAACCTAAAACCAAACTGGCAATTACTCTAGCCAATCATAACAGAAGTAAACAGTGCAATGAGCCAATCAGAATATGAAGCAATTACATGTAACCGGCGCAAAGGGCGGGAAAACACGCGCGAGCAAGGATTGGTTTTGGTTTTACTTCTCATTGGTTGAGAAAGTGGCGCGAGTTTTCCTGGCCAATCACAGAGCGAAGCAATGCAGAACCAAAGCAAAACGAGAATTACTTTCGACACTCAATTGAAAACTGCTCTAAGAGGAGCCAAAGTAATCGGGTTTTTTTTAATTTGTTGGCGACCAAGTTCAGTAGTTCTCTAGACCAAGTTCGAGAGATGAAATTGCCTCGTTTTTGCAAACTATCAACCATATGTCTATATTGAATGAAACTTCATGCATCAACTGTCTGTTTAGCGTCCCTGATTTCAGTAGTAATTATAGAGTCAACCGAAGTAATGCAACGCTGTTGAAGTCACGTTCTGTTGGTTTTAATGTGTGAAATGGTTTGCATGTGTGAAATGTCGCGCTGGGAACTACAGCTCTAATACCCTATGGAATATTAGGGAAGAATATCCGAGCGAGCTCAATTTTCTGTTGCATTCTAAGCTTTTCCCAACGAAGCGAGGGACCCGTTATGGACGAACCAAGTTAAAGTTAATAAGGATAAAAAGTTGTGCGTTCTTTAAAAACACGAATTTAATGGGAAATTGCCCGCGTTTCAACGGAACTGAATTCTGTAAGTCTACTGAACTTTGATACAGGCTGTGTGAGCTAGCGGACAATGTGCTTTTTTTTTGTTCGAGGCTCTTGTATGACTGTTAAAACTCTCAGTTCATACCTGGTTTGTGTAATGGTTAATAAATGAGCAGGAGTGTTTTATCAAGTTTAAAACACGAGGCGCAGCCGAGTGTTTTAGGACTTGATAAAACACGAATTGCGAATTTATTGAGCGGCTTAAAAAGCTTACATCTATCCATTCGTACACTAAAATTTAGATTTGGGGTTATTTTGGCTTAGAAAATCGGATATCAGTTTAGCCGTATCGTTATCAGATATAAAGACACTCATTCAAAAATTGATTTCTTTTGTACTTCCTTCATGAATTATTACTGATTTTTTAAAGAACCCTTTAGAACGCGGTCGCGCTAGGAATTAACGTCAGGACCAGTTTATGCCGTCGCCTCAGCCTCAATCGGCATGGGGAAACGAGCGACGCTTGGGACGAGAATAGAAGAGGGGGTTACCCGCAGGGGTTTGCCCCCCCCCCCCCCCCCGCGGCATATTTATGGGAAAACGCAAGTACCGCGGTATCTGAAGGCACTTTGCCCCGTTAGTTGAATCACATCAGCTGCAAAAAGAGATAATTGTGCTGTCGATTGCGAGGAGTGTGAATCTAGCAAGGGCGTGTTTTGCTCAAGTGCGTTAGGTATGCAACAGTCCGGAAAACAAGCAAGGTACTTCTTTGATGACTCCCGGCAGAACGTACAATGTTTTCCATGTTGCTTTGTCATACTGAATAACTTTTGCTGATTTAAGACGTTTTATTGATTCGTCAACAATTGCATTTATCTCCCATCCTATAGTGAACAGGAACGTCACAGAAAAGGAAAGAAAGGGTAGCACAACACGACATCTTACGTCCTCCAAAGTACAACTTAACGTTTTGACAAATAGTTTTCAGTTTCCGTTAGATAAAGTAGTTTTTGCGAGTTTCGCGAGGCGCCTGTTGTTAAGCCTTTAAAAAGATTTAAATTGTAGATTAAAGGGGTTGTCGCTTCAAAGAAGCCTCGTGCAAACCCCCCCCCCCCCACCCCCCTCTCCCCCGATATGCGCTCCCGTCGAAGTTTTTTAGCTATACGCATTTCAGCCACAAGTTCGATTGGATTTTATTTACGATCTTTTCCAACTAAACATGAAATGAAAATGCTGCAATAATTTGCAAATGGACAGGCCTGAACATGCCCCGTCTAGGTAATTTCCCGTTATTTGACGCTGACATTTGATTGGATGAAAATGATTCACTGCAGCAATTATATGATGACGTGGAAAGTTAGCATTGGCGAATCACAAGAAAGAGATTTCATGTGCAACGCGCGCCAGTTTTAAATTGCTAAAAAAAAAAAAAAAGAAAGAAAAGTTTCCCAGTTCATGTATACGTGAAGAGTAGAATAGTCTGTATTGTTCGTGAGCATTGTTTGGAAGATCAGTCTCGAAAGAACGTTACTCATCGAACGGTTCAGTCGTTATAAATTGTGAGACAGAAACAGTAGACGAAAATAATGTATCGTTAATATGCATAAAGTTTCAATGAAATCAACCTGCGACAAAGAATAAACTATAATGTCAATAGCAATGAAGGACCATTACCACGTCAGAGTCAATATACCACAATGTCTTGAATTCTTGTCTTATCATTTAATGAATCTGTCACTGGCTAGAACAAAAGACAGACAAGGTTTAATGCATGTGCATGTGCATACAGGATAGCTCTATATGAACAGCCTGACTTAACTTCTGGATTTCAGTACACAAGTAAAGATAGACTGAGATCGTGCTCTATTAGCGCCCTTGGCGTGGTATTTACAATCCTGGTTATCTTGCTAAATTAAACGCAGACTGACGACCTCTCGTGTTGCAAGCAGGATACCTCGGGATCTTACAGCTGCTAATGAAATTTTCTTGAAGCACTCTGGTAGCAATAAGGTGTAGGAAACTTAGAAATCATTCCCTTTTTTATGATCCCCTTATTAACCTTGCTGAGATGCAAACAGAGAGTAAACCAACTGATTTCTATACACCGATAAATGTAGCGTGACCTTCTCTTTGATTAGCAATTTAGAACAGTTCAAGTAATGTCTAAACAGTTCACCGCTGCCTGTTTGGAGAAAATGCATGAAAACAATGCCATAGGTGGTAACCACATGTGGCTTGTGCAAAACGCCAAGGTTTCCGTTTGCTTTCTACTTCAATAGAACCGAAACAGGAAAGAGAAAGCAACAAACCATGACCTTGCAATTTTCATTCATCAGTTGCAAACCCGACAACACAAAGTTTTCTGTTCTAATTCCTGTACAAGAATAGAAGATTCTTTTGTTGCCTGTAAGTTATATCCGACGACTAAGCTACATTTATTCGGCGAACAGATCGCCAAATAATTTACAAGGATAGCATTCGTGAAGATTGTCATCCAAATTTTGAATTTACAGAATGATTTAGACCTTTAACTTTATGAGATATAATTACAGTGTGGCAGCGGTTCCAATAACGCCTGGTAAACGTGTGTACATTTCGAGTTAAGTCCCCTTTAGGGCCTCACTAAACAGACTTGAGGGAAAATGTTGGAAGATCAACCCAGTAAAATCGGCATGAAAGTAGTTAAATCGGTCGAGGGAAGTAATATACGCCTATATGTCTGTAAATATCGTTGCTATTTTTAACTGGGTAAAAGGTAAAATGGACTTATGGATCTCCGTTTTGGCGGTTGGGTATTGTTTTGAACCAATTATGACTCAGTTGGTTGCTGAACAACATTTAACACATGTAATTGTCATGCAATTCAAGGTCTCATATAGGCACAGGTTAGTTCCATTTGGGGGCACATTTCATTATTCTCTCGGTGAGGTAATAAGAAGTGATTTCAAGGAATCTTGAGCCCTTTTCTCTCAAGAGGTAAGCAATACACCAGCACTTGCAGTCCCTACAACAAAAGCTCAGTAACAATTCGGTAGCATGCAAAACGCCGATTTACGACTTTTGCTACAACTGCCGTATGCAACTTCTCAGCAGCTCACGGCTCGGGCCACGAATAAAATCTTACACAGCAAGTTCGTTATTCAACATTTCCTACACCTACGACTATCGCTCGGTCTAAAATTCTTCAAATCTTACGTGTCTTGCACGACAAGTTGTTGGTTTGATTTACACGGCACAATTTCTATCGCAGGCTTGTCTTAGACTTGTCGCATAAAACAAAGTCGTACCGTCTGAATTGTCCTTTACGGCAGTGGTTAGCTCTAAACATTTATATATATGTGATATGGCTTTCCTATATAGCGAACTTGACGGAGGCTGTCTATACTTAAGCATTACGATGTGAGTTGTATCCAAATAATTTTAACTGACTGAAACAAATCACAAGAACAAACCTCGGAATTGAATCTGGTGTCCTTTAACACAATAACGCCAGCTTTAGTGATCCACACAGTAAAAGTCCATTTTAAACTTTCTCTGGGTTTCATCTAGCCTCCCACAAATACGACTCCCTAAAAACGATTGCGTGGGAGGCTTGGTTTCTTCACGCAGTCTATGGTTACACGGGTATTGGCCATGCGTTCCATGCGTGATCAAAGAGACTGTAGGAACTTCATATATGATACCTTATAATGTACCGTTCTATGTACTTATCTTACTTTCGTAACGCTTTTACTACTTGAAGTACATGGACTACTTGGGGTGCTACTTGTGGTTCTTGGGCTACTTGAGGTTCTTGTGCTACTAGAGTTTCTTGGGCTTCTTGAGCTACTTAAGCTACTTGAGTTTCTTGAGCTACTTGTGGTTCTTGGGCTACTTGAGGTTCTTGTGCTACTTGAGTTTCTTGGGCTACTTGTGGTTCTTGGGCTACTTAAGCTTCTTGGGCTACTTGAGGTACTTGAGCTACTTGAGGTTCTTGGGCTACTTGAGTTTCTTGGGCTACTTGAGGTTCTTCGGCTACTTGAGGTTCCTGGGCTTCTTGAGCTACTTGGACTACTTGGGCTACTTAAGCTACTTGGACTACTTGAGCTACTTGGACTACTCGAGCTACTTGGACTACTTGAGGTTCTTGGGCTATTTGAGTTTCTTGGGCTACTTGGGGTTCTTGGGTTACTTGAGGCTCTTGGGTTACTTGAGGTTCTTGGGCTACTTGATTTTCTTGGGCTACTTGAGTTTCTTGTACTACTTCAGGTTCTTGGGCTACTTGAGGTTCTTGGACTACTTGAGCTGCTTTCACTAATTGAGCTACTTGGACTACTTGAGGTTATTGGACTACTCAAGGTTCTTGGGCTACTTGAGGTTCTTGGGCTACTTGAGCTACTTGGACTACTTAGGGTTCTTGGGCTACTTGAAATACTTGGACTACTTGGACTACTTAAGGTTCTTGGGCTACTTGAGGTTCTTGGGCTACTTGAGCTACTTGGACTACTTGAGGTTATTGGACTACTTAAGGTTCTTGGGCTACTTGAGGTTCTTGGGCTACTTGAACTACTTGGACTACTTAGGGTTCTTGGGCTACTTGAGCTACTTGAGCTACTTGGACTACTTAAGGTTCTTGGGCTACTTGAGGTTCTTGGGCTACTTGCGCTACTTGGACTACTTGAGGTTATTGGACTACTTAAGGTTCTTGGGCTACTTGAACTACTTGGAGTACTTGAGCTTCTTGGACTACTTGAGCTACGTGGTCTACTTGAACTACTTGGACTACCATTGAATTCCAATTTCCCGGGTGCGCTGCTGGGGGCTTAAATCCAAGTAGTCCAAGAACCTCAAGTAAACCAAGTAGCTCAAGTAGCCCAAGTACCTCAAGTAGCCCCAGAAACTAAAGTAGCCCAAGAACCTCAAGTAGCCCAAGTACTTCAAGTAGCCCAAGATCCTCAAGTAGCCTAAGAAGCTCAAGTAGCCCAAGAACCACAAGTAGCCCAAGAAACTCAAGTAGCACAAGAACCTCAAGTAGCCCAAGAAACTCAAGTAACCCAAGTACCTCAAGTAGCCCAAGAAACTCAAGTAGCCTAAGAACATCAAGTAACCCAAGAAACTCAAGTAGCACAAGAACCCCAAGTAGCTTAAGTACTTCAAGTAGCCCAAGAACCTCAAGTAGCCCAAGAACTCCAAGTAGCCCAAGAACTCCAAGTAGTCCAAGAACCTCAAGTAGTTCAAGTAGCTCAAGTAGTCCAAAAATCTTAAGTAGCCCAAGAACCTCAAGTAGCCCAAGTACCTCAAGTATCTCAAGACCCTCAAGTAGCCCAAGAACCACAACTAGCCCAAGAAACTCAAGTAGCACAAGAACCTTAAGTAGCCCAATAACCACAAGTAGCACAAGACCCCCAAGTAGTCCATGTACCTCAAGTAGGAAAGGCATTAGAAGGTACAAGAAAGTAAGATAGGTATATAAAAATGTACCTTATAAGGTATCATATGAAGTACCTACGAGGGAAACCCTTAAAACCGCTGGCCATGGGATTTAAGTGTACAAAAATGTCTTGAAACAACATCAGACACTTGACACCCCACAAGGGCATTGAAGGTTGCTGGGGTACTGTTTTTGTGTCCATCTACTAATGTTCCACCTCAAAACTTCATTAAATCTTCAATA
Organism: Pachyseris speciosa; assembly: GCA_016490735.1. Taxonomy (NCBI): domain Eukaryota; kingdom Metazoa; phylum Cnidaria; class Anthozoa; order Scleractinia; family Pachyseridae; genus Pachyseris; species Pachyseris speciosa. The sequence goes on from JAEMWC010000094.1 coordinate 759,022, forward strand.
TTCCCTATTTCCCTAAATTTAACAAATCCTTTGAGAAGAATTATCTCTTGCCAAATATGCCCAAAAATCACCAAAAAATTCACACAATACCCCATAAAACAGCTTCGTGGGATGAGCATAGGGATATGCGATTGCTCGAAACGCGAACGAGATATTAACGTCAAATCCGACTCAAAAACGGTGTTTAGGTTAAGTCCCGCCTTAACTAAAGGATCACAAAAAGTCCTAATCGATGATAAAAAAAATAGTCCTCCGAGGGGACATGTGCTTTCTGGTATTGGATATTACACCGAGTTACATTGGCCATGTTTAATACTGCAGAATGTTATGGCGGGTAAACAGGTCCACCTATATATCCTTCTATATGTCCTCTAGATTGTCACTATTGCATATGACATTTATCCAGTTCCTCCAATAATTTATTAACTTCAAGTTCGCCCATCCTTATGATGGTCGCTTTACCTTTAACAAAGGATATGGTAGCTGATCTGATTTCCATATTCATTAACATCCAAAACAGTTGGGCATCTTTAACGTTTTTGTATTTATTCCTCAAAGAAGGGTATAATTCGATCCCTCACCATTTCCAGATATTCATCATCAGTGGGCTGAGTTTGTTGGTTCTCTACTCTGTTCCGAGAGGTTTCTCTCCGGGTACTCCGGCTTTCCCCTCTCCCCAAAAACCAACATTTGATTTCATTTGATTTATTTAGAGTTGAATTGATTTAGTCTCCCTGATTATTATTATTATTATTATTATTATTATTATTATCAACAGCAAGTAGCGAGTTATTAAATTTCCAACAACCTGGTCCTCCAAGGTTAGTTTCTGGAATGGACAAAAATTACATAAACAGCGCAATGATCCGGAGCTATTGAGGGTTGGATATGGTGTGACGTCATCTTGGGTACGTGTCTTTTTGGCCGCGCAATTCAAATGCCATTTTTGAGGGCAAACTAGTCCAACTTCAAACGCTTGTAAAATCACTAATTTTAATCAAGAGCATCTCAAATTTTGGAATCTTGAGTTTTAAGGAGTAAACTCAGCAAAAAACAAATTTCGCTTCATAGGCACTTTAAACTTTTGTCAAAACCTGTCGTAAGCAAAGTCCAGATTTTGGACTCGTCAAAGGATTGCGTATAAGGCATTCTTTTCTTCTCTCTCTCTCTCTCTCTCTCTCTCTCTCTCTCTCTCTCTCTCTCTCTCTCTCTCTCTCTCTCTCTCTCTCTCTCTCTCTCTCTCTCTCCTCTGCCACCACCGACCTTCGCGCGCGGCGGAAAGAAAAAACAACGCCTTAATGCGGGTTAGCGGCTTCACCGCTCACGAATTTTTCCTCTCTGGACCCGCGGCTTTGTTGCCTGCGAAGTTTTAGGTGTCGCGCACTAGCAAAAAGCCGCCAGCTACGCAGGCTAGTACTGACTAAGACTTCAGAAAAAATGCACTAACTGCATGGCATGGAAAATGTAGGACAACTACCTCCAGAATTCTTCCGTCGTTATAACTAGTTTCATATCTGTAGTTTCATACCTGTACCAATCAATGTTTTGAATGGCCCATGGAAAGAGTCTCGATCATCTGTGTCAGTGTATTTAAGAAATCATATGAACACCTATGGTATCATGATCTATATTGAGTTTTTCCTGGAGACAAATTTGAGCACATGCAGTTGGACAGACGTTCAGGTGTAGACAGAAAGCTTTGCGAAACTAAGGCACGTGCTACAAGAGCTAGTGGGCGAGATTCTAATCATGTAGATGAGAATTTTTGACCTTCGGATACTAAGTGAGAATGCAACAAAATTCACCGTGGAAATTCATCGCCATCTATCTAGCCAGTGGGTGTGTTATATCGTTGACAGGCGTCATCAGATTCTTTTTTATCTATACTAGAGCCACACCGCTTCTGTTATTGTAGAGGGTTAATGACTGACTGAACTTGTTCAGAGATTCTTTACAGAAGGCAGACACGCACTGGTTTTGGAATTAAGCAGCCATGCATGGCATCCTACTAACTCAGCATACTGATATTGCACGTCCAGAACGTTTGCGTAGCAAAGGCGAACGTGTATTCCTTTTAGCGTTGGAAAGAAGAAGACAACGTTAGCCTCACAACCTGGAAAGCTGAGGCGAATAAACTACCGCTTTGGCAATCCGGACCTCTTGATAAGGGCGTGAGTAGTATAGAAGGCACCGAATTAAGCTCATTTTTGCGGTGACGTCATTGCCTTTTAACCCACGGAAATAATGTTGAGGAATTAATACATGGAGATAGGGTGGTTGCATATGGTATCTTTACTGTACAAATTAGTGGTCATGGTGAGTATATCTGACTCCGTCAGGTTTTTAGTCTGCTACCTGATAGCATAAGATCAATCCCATCCCTTAAAGACTGTAAGAATAAGATAAAACACTACTTTTTAGAGAGGCTTTTTATTAGGAAGAAGTCGTTTCACCTCAAACCTAAGAGATCTCCTTTTTTTCTGAAGATGAACATGGAAAACTGGTTTGAAAAATGTCTTTCTGCGCGCTACGTCGCACTTTCACAGTTTAAAATTTAGCATATGAAAAAGCCGTCCGCAAATCTCAGAGAAAAATGGTAGATTAACGACAAAACAGAACTTCAAATATATCTGGAGTAATAAACATAAACAAACAAGTAGTGATATTTCGTAGCAAGCGCAAAGAAATAAACTAAACAAACTAAGCAATGATGTTTGAAAAATTCACACAAACTTTAAAATATAAGCTTATAATATTGCTTTGCCGTGTTGAAATTGAAGTTACACCGGCTCTCAAAACGAAAGTTCTTGAAACACGAGGAATACATTTATGAAAAATACTTAAACATCCCAGTCTCTACCTTCATATCTTATCATTTCATGCATTTATCTTTGCTCTCTTTCATGGCCTTCATAAATCAACGCTGAAGTAAGAAAACTACGCAAGAAAAACCTGTTGAAAATTAGTTCACGCAAACTGCAAAAACTGTTTGTTTGACCATTTTCGCTATACGAATCCTATTTTCTTAAATGAAGCAAAATGAAACAAGATTAGAAAATAGAACTCCAAAGAAAATAACGGATGTCAACCGAAACACTGAGTTCAAAAGACTGCTCCGCAGCTAGTCGTTTTAAATTAAAATTAAGACTTTTTTAAACGGCATGTCAACAGTTCAAGAAAAACAACAACTCGAAAAACAACAAACCAGCAGTGTTGTCAGCAAAATAAAGTGAATACTCGCGTTTTTGAGGAATTACCAAAGATTTTACTCCATTACTGATGTTTTTCCTTTGCTTTGCAAAGTTAGTAAGCGAAAAGATGCATTTGAAGAGGAAAGATCCAACATCACGTCGCGCCGTAGTAAAGAAATACTTCAAGATTTCCCGCGCATTCACGAAAGCGTTACCGTGACCGTGGGCAGAGATAGGGAATTCCGGACCGCGCTAAGAACCAATCAGAATGCAGGATTCGTTACCGTGCCCTCTTGGAAAAAATAATATGATTTATTGATTTTTTATTTTCAATTTTAGTGAGTCAGATATATATAATTCATTTTTCATATTATGACGATTTATTTAATTTTTATTCCACGCACTCTAGTACAGTGTAAAGCGCCATTGAGCTGGATCGTCGAGCAGTTGGGGCGCTGGATTTCAATGCGGTCACCCAGAGTTCAAATCCCGCTCTGGTCACTAGCTGGTGTTGTTCTGGGTAGCCCTGGTTCAACTCCTCAGTACATCCTTGCAAATAGCCAACTGGTTTGCCTCCTGCCAGTTGGGATTCTTATTATGTTTATGTGTTTATTTGAATTATTTGTTTCTGTATTTGCTCCGCCCATCTAGCCTTTGTGCTATAAATACCGCCGAGGGTGAGTAAAGGTTATTATCATTCGATACTTTTTCCCTTCCTTTTCATTGGTTTATGGGATATACAATTGAGAATAAAAATTAGTGATAAAAATTGTGAATGACGTTTCGATGAATCGTTCATCATTTTCAAATTCGTAAAACTAAAAGTCAAATTCTTGTGAGTTCTTTATATGCTAAAATGTGTGTGGGAATCTCGTTGCATGTAATTAAAAACGCTACAATGTGGAACGTAGAAAGTGATAATTAGGTACTAAATAGTTTTGCTTTGATTGAATCAGATTGGGTGTTCAGCTTAGGTTTCATTTCTTGGATAAAAAGCATTTCGTAAATTAGTACCTAATTATCACTTTCTACGTTCCACATTGTAGCGTTTTTAATTACATGCAACGAGATTCCCACACACATTTTAGCATATAAAGAACTCACAAGAATTTGACTTTTAGTTTTACGAATTTGAAAATGATGAACGATTCATCGAAACGTCATTCACAATTTTTATCACTAATTTTTATTCTCAATTGTTTATCTAAAGCTTCCGTTATTATGGGATATAGAGTACACAAAAACTGGGCACTGATTGGCGGAGGAGTTGTGATCATGTTCTAATAAAGTTTATTTTGTCTCTCAACAAAAACATGTCATACATTACTCACATGTTTACATTGATCGTTCCAAACAACTAAGCCTTCTATTGTTGGTGTTGAATGGTAGAATTAAGGTTGTCCCATGGGCTTATTACTGTAGAGTTGGTATGCAAATGTAGGGCATTGCATGTTTGCATAATTAGCTAGTAACTAATGGAGTGGAAAACAAGAAAATCTAGCTAAGAATTTATTGCTACAATCAAACCTTTCAGAAAAGCGAAAGAATCGCTAAGAAAAGTTTGCAATTGCAACAGTGACGTTACTGACGGAAAGCGCGCTTTTAAATCAGTGAAGGGATGTCGGCGCGTGGTTTGTTTGATAACAATAGGAAAAAGCCGTGGACCAATCAGAGAAGGGATGTTGGCGCTTGGGTTTTTGGACAACAAAAGTCATTAATCAATCAGAGAAGGGATCTCAGTACGTGGGTTATCATCCGACCCTCGTTGCGTCTGTGCAACCACCGTGACGGTGCACACGTGAGGTCTGAAGTCCCACTTTTGGGTTATTGTTCGTGATTCTTGCTGAGATGTCTATTCATGACGTCAATGTATTCCTGTGCACGTTAATGAGATTCCTGCGCATTTTATTCTGAGATGAAGGTGATATCCCTATGACGTCATCGACGTTCATGTCGTCATGCGCAAATTAATGAGATTCCCGCGCAAAAGAGAGGGGTTACCCGTGCCTACTTTACAACTTACTCTCATAAATTTCGCGTTACGCCCGATCGAGTTAAAAGTGAGAGAAAGTTTCAATACAAAATTCTTGATAATATTAAAAGTTTTTACCAATGAAAAGATGTTTCATTTCGGCCTGATCCAATCCCCGAGCTGTACTTTTCTTCCATCCACCATTTACTCTTTCTCTGCAAAATTTCATCGGTTTTCTGGAAACACGTCTTTTCCTGGCTTAGAGATAATAATATTTGTATAACGTCTCTGAATTTAACTGAAGTTATCTTCGGCAAGTTTGACATAGTTTAGTCATATACTACTACTAGGAAAATATTATTTGTACGTAAAGAAATGTAGCTGCAGTCTTCCTTCCCTTAGCGGTTTTATTTAATACATAATTACTGAGACTCGCAGCATTTTTGGATATAATGCAGGCAGCTGTGAGCCGAAGTAATTATCTATTATAATTACTGATTGTCATCCAAACCTATTGTTTTATGCCTGCAATTATATCACCGAATGTTAATATTTTCATGAGTGACATGTACATGTGAAAAATGCAATCCACAGAAACGAGTTATCAACTATCTGTTTGTCGAGGTAGATGGCCATTTGCATATTGCTCGACAAACATCACGGGATTTTTTTGTTTGTGAAAGTGAACTCCTTTACAACGATGGCCAAAAGCTGCTCAGAAAGCAGTTCGGGATAAGAAATTTTCCTAACGCAAACAACACTTACTGTAAATTTAGAGGAATATGATTGTAAGTACTTACTTTTGGTCGTTGCAAC
>JAEMWC010000094.1:777500-800000 GCA_016490735.1 Pachyseris speciosa
TCCCCGTGAAAAGGTTTGCCGAGTGTTAAGAAAAAGTTGGAAGCCTCGCACGTGTAGTGCTTATCGGCTAATCGATATCACAAGTCGAATTTGAATGCTGTGACAGAAAAATTACAGATTTGCACAAAGTTGTTTTCGTAATGTAATACCTGCCATTTAATACGTGACCGCAAGTGAACACTTAAGGTTAAATAATCCACTTCGACCGCCGGAACAAATTTTCCTGCACATATCTTTGTAAAGTTGTGAAGCTAGATTTTAATACAATACAGTCTGTCCGCGTGAAAAGGTTTGCAGAATTTAAGACAAGGTTGGAAGCCTCACACGTGCTGTGAGTATCGACTCGAATTAGAACGTTGTGACAGTTCTATATTTAGAAAATCGCAAAGTTGTTTTGATGTAATTTGATCCGGATTATACCACAATTCAATCGCTGTGACAGTTCTGTATTTAGAGACAAGTTTGCGAATTTTGACGTCAGAAAAAAAAAAAAACTAAAATTAAACATTTAGATTTTTTACCTTCATCAGGTAAATGACATTTTAAGCCAAGTAACACGCCAGTTTGTTTTGAAAATAGAGCAGTTTGAATTTCGAGTTCTTTTTACAATGAATGACATCTGAATTGCTTCTGAGAAACATGTCACATACACGGATTCGCCTTGTGTTTTCGAGTTTTGGATATCTAATATGTTAAGAGAAGTGTCTATGCGAATGTTTTCAAGCTTCGCAGAGAGAAAAAAATGTTTTGAGAGAGCCAAAGTAAACTCCAGATGTTGCCACTTATTAAATTTGGAGGTAAACAACGACAGCTGACAACGAATATGGTGGCAACTCTCAAAACAGTTTAACGCGCTTTTCTCGTACGTGAACAAAAAGGCTTTGTGCGAACCCAAAAGCAAACCACTAGCCGGATAGTTTTCGAGAATCGGAAAGTGTGCGTCCGACTTCTCCATCACAAACGTATCCCGAGTAAACGCTAATAGAGCGTCTTGTTTGCGGGTAATAAATAAGCGCATCCCAAAAACTGAAATTATTTTTGGTCGCATACTGGTACCGGTCGGATACTGGGTACCATACTGTATATGTGAGAATGAATATATGAACATCATACTGCGAATATCAGTCACATATTTAATACTGTATATGGTTAAAAAAAAAGTTTATTGCACGGATTTCCACTCGTATTAAGCAGGCAGTCGTTGAACTCACTTGCAAATATTGCCGGCTGATCTAGCGACTCCGACTACATGTATAAAGAAAGTCTTCAAACGGTTGATACCATTCGTTAGAGCTCCAATACATGGTGACATCCTTCTGAGCTTCTCTGATTATACCGGTATTTAGTCGCCATTATCAGATCAACTTTTAATAACAGGTAAGTATCCTTAGCAACAGAAGCAGAAGTGGCTTTTCTTTTCCTTTTTTCTTGGTGGGGAGGAGCGGGGGGCAGTGTGGCTTTTTGCTTTGTAAAGGTATCCTATTTTGATGTTGGTCAAGAGAAGGCAAATTAGACATCAGCTCAGCATCCAAAACAATTTTTTTGCTGACAGCTGTAACCATTTTATTTCAGTTTTGCTCTACCAGAATGTGAAATAAAGTATTATTGACGACTGTACTTGTAATCATACACTGATCTTCAGACAAAACAAACAAGCTGCTAAATCCTATAAATTATAGCGGCAAATATGTTCCAATCAACAATTTGAGGGAAACTCAAACTCAGCTACAAGGGTGCTGTTATAATTACACCAGCTCCAATAATGATTTGACCTCCTTGTGGTTATTTTGCCACGGTGCCTTCACTCAGGAAGTTGGCATTTGTGAGCATCTTAAACTCGGTGGCATGATGACTTATCAAAAATGATTTTATCTGAATCACAGTGAACTCTTGCAATCATTTACAGTAATGGAGCATTTTCTCCAAGACAACATTGACAACACATGCATAAAAATTAAAACATCTTGCTTCAAGGATCACTTTTATTGCGCTCTGCATAATACACAGATATGTTCTCATGCATATACTGTAAAATTCTGAAAATAAGCCCCGGGGTTTATATTTTTCAAAGGCCTTTTTTGAGGGGCTTCTGGTTGGAGGGGCTAAAATGAGGAGGTAAATTTGCATTACAAAATTGATTGGGCCAGCTTATAGTTGGAAGGAAATTTATGTCTTACCCTACTGGTTTTGCTTTGTTTTATTTTGTATTGGAGGGCAAGAAGGATGCAGAAACTGTTGCCTTTTGAGACTAGAAGGGATCTTTATAAAGCTTTTATTCTACCACACTTTAGTTACTGCTCTGAAACGTGGCACTTCTGTAATAAGAAGTCAGCTGACAAGTTAGAGATGGTGAACAAACGTGCGCTCCGTTTTGTTTTTAGAGATAAGTCCTCGAATTATGAGGAACTTTGTAAGCGTATCGGTCTCTCAAGTCCACTATTGTCCACTGTTTTCAAGATATTAGCCAGCGATGCAGGACCTACAAGCTTACGTGATCTTATAACAGTATGGTGCTCCTTTTATAACCATAGGGGCACCACAATACTGGACCTTCCAAAAGTAAAATCAACAACTTTCGGCTTAAGATCATGGAGATACGCTGCATAGAAATTGTGGAACGCTCTCCCGGAGTCTCGAAAGATACAAACATACACTACTTTTAAAAACTACTTAAAAACATTAGATCTCACGGGACTTTGAGCGCGATGAGGATCTATCCTTAAGTATATTTACCGCTTTTAATGATCACATTTTTTATACATTTTACTTAGTTATACATTGTTAAATTCTTATATTTTAATATTAGTTAGTTTTTATCTTAATTTATTCAAACTTATACACCTTCAAAAGGCTTTTATAATTTCTTTTTTCTCTTTTTATTTCGTGGCGTACCTGTAAACTAGCTTTTTAGCTAAGTGTACTGACCACGTTAAATATATTGATCGATTGATTGATTGAATTTCCAAGTATAAGCCCCCTGGGGGGCTTGTATTCAGAGGGGTGACTTAACGGACGGATTATGGTGTTATAAGTTTGGGGGGGGGGGTTATATTTGGAGGGGCTTATACATGGTTGGGCTTATTTTCGGAATTTTACAGTATGTTCATACCATAAACTACAACCAGTTGCACTCCAAATAAAAGAGCTTTTCTTTCTTAACATTCCTGCTTGTAAGAAATCTGTGAGACACACCCTCCCTCTCAGTTGTTCGTCCAAGTTATGAGCATGGTGTTACACTGCTAGCAAGAGGAGGGGATGGAAAGCACAAGGTCATGGAGACATGGTTAAAGCCTGGTTGTAGCTCTAAAATACAGGTGCACAGAACTGATATTGCCAGCGTGCTTGCCGAGTCTTTCCGCAGGACGCAATTGGTGGGAAGCTATCAGTTGGTACGGTGTATACTTGCTGCTGTAACAATGGCTGCTAATTGTCTGGTGGAAGTTATCGACACCTGCCACGGTCTAGCGTACTGTAAAGCAAAATAACGGAGCAGTTAGTTACACAAAACAATGAAAATCTCAAAACACCGAGGCGTGAGGTGCTTACAGTGTTTAGATAAATGTGGTTATGAACGTACATGCAGTGTACCACGACAGACTGGAGAGTCAGCAAGAGCATATTTGACAACTTTAATGCAATAATGATTAACGCGTGAAAAACCCAAAACGTGACAACGTGCTGTCTAGTTCAGATACACCACTGCGCATTGGTATGTGCTATTACTAAAATAGTGGAAAACGCAACAAGATACACCCAGTGCAAAAATGGCTTTTGTTCGTATTCAAAATAGCCTCACTAACCTCGCTCTTGAGATCAAAATTCTAAAGAATTTGCTATCCCGAACGAGGTTAGTGAGGCTATTTTGAATACGAACAAAAGAATAATTTCAAGGCAGCCATTTTTGCATTGGGTCAATGCAGTGTTAGAGGACCAGACAAATGATGCATTGCTCGGTATCTTGCTTGATTCCCTAATCGATTTATAGGAATGGTCGGTGGGTCGGTCGGATCTCTGGTCGGCCCGCCCACCTACTTTGCCTCATTAGCATCAAATCATAAAACAGACAAATCTTAAAAAAGCGTATACTTTCGGTAACCAGTGTGAATATTAGTCTTACAAAGAATTCTATTGCTGGGTGGAAAGAGTTGCCATCCAGCCATGCATCTTTTGTAAAATCTTGACATTTTAAACGTTCTTTTCTGCAACGCCATCGACTCTGTCACGCTCAAAGTTTTGGCAAATACTAAGTTTGCCGAGCGCTTTGTATTTCTGGTATGCATCTGTAGCTTTTTTGTCATTTATATTGATGAATGCAAATGAAGCGAAACATGTAAACAGATATCCAACTGTTGAATCAAACACCGATTATTGATTACTTCCTAGAACTGGTATTCAAATTTAATATTGGCTTACCGAACCCCAACATGCCTTTTCATCGTCTTTGTCTGCGAAAGGAAATCATGTGTCTATAATTTTCTGACCCACAGTTAAATATCATTCGATTTCAGCCATGCATCCCAATTTATGCTCCTCATTTCTTCGACGGCTGATGGTGACGGGTGAACATGGTAACCATTCTGTGAGTAGTTTTGCGAGGATTGCGCGACGAACAAGCAATTTGGTTCTCACTTAATTTTTGGCACAAAAATTGCGTCCAAAGAATAAACAAAAGGAAAATACGTCAAGATTACACACTGACAAACCTTATTTAAGGTCGATTTTTTTTATAACGGTTCACGCCTGAATTCCAAAATTGATTAAGCAATTAAGAAGATATATTACCCAAGCAGTCACAGAGGATATGATTGCAAAATCCACAAAACAGCTTTCTTTCAAACGAGAGAGATGAGTTCCTTGTAAACGGAAACACCACTGGGCATGAAACCAGACCGGATGCACCCTATTACTCTATCAAAATTTCATGCAGTTACTGATCAATGGAGATAAAAGAAGACTAGACTACGAATACAGCTCCCTCTCATCGCCAGGGGCCGGTTACTTAAACGAAGTCTAACTTAGTCTGCAGCTTTAAACAATCAGTAGTTCTCCAAATCTTTTTATACGAGGTTCATTTTAAGTAGATAAATAGTTTTCTAGTCTGGGATGCAAGCCTTCTTGTTACCGTCAGCAGCAGACAATGTTAATATATGATTGTTGGCAAAACTGAAAATGCCTTAGAGCGCGGTTTTGTGTCCAAACTATGTTTTATTAACCGACCCTTAGATCTTTAAATGAAGTTCGATGCATCAAGCTTAGTGGATTTCACACACGACAGAGACGCGATGGAGACTTTCAGAATCCTCAACTCAACAAAAGCGATCTTTATGTGGTGGATAGCTTACATCTTCGAGTTTCAAAGACAGCAAATGCGTAAAGCATCTCTTTCGGTTCTCAGAAACCGATTTTTCTCGGAAAGTATGCAAATGACATAAGGATTACCATAGTGACAAGGTCGGCCAATGAAGTGAAATAAGAATATCAACACGAAACCTTCGCAGGAAAAATCGACAAAGATTTGTCTCGAGAGCATCGCGTTTTAATAATATCTACTACTTTATCATTTCCGATCCATGCAGTATTTGTCAAATGCCCATACACAGCGACAAGAACCCACGATGCTTGAAGAACATCCTGAGTCGATTTATGGATGGAAAAAGTTTTATTACACGGTGAGCCGATAATAGGCAATCGAACGTACGACAATGTTTCACATGTACAGGTGCACTGCTCTCAAGTGTAAACACAAAATTAAGAATTCCAGCTAAAACCATTCATGATCAAGGTTAAAAACATTTACAACGATCTTGCCTTCGACAGACGGTTTTCCTGTGGATGGTCACCGCTACTCTTCCCTCAACAAAAAAGCTGAAATTCAGCGCTTAAGCGAAAACTACTTCATTCTTTGAGGGTGTTCGCCTCTATTCTTCCATCGACATAAGTCAACGTTACTAAATTCTACACTTAACTGAAAACTACCTGCAGGTGAAATGTCGTTCCACTGCCGGAGTGATATTTTCAAGAATGGGTAAGAATACCACTGCGTGACACGAATTTGTTTTTCAGGCTGATTCGCGCGCCAAATCAGGCAACCATGAGAAGAGAACTACGCCTATGTGATGAAAGGATGGAGATATCTTGACAGGAGATTTGAGAGCCATGGAGGCCTCGAAATTGCCCGCAGCAAAGATCTAGTTTTGGGTCACGCTTAGCATGCCCTCGACAACATCACCATCATCGTATAAACACCAGCAACTCATTCGCCGCTGTTTGGACAATTCTGTGAAGGAAATGATGTGCAAGTCACGCTGTTCTGCTCGTCAACGAGGTAAAACAAATTTTTAAAATAAATCTATCACTTTGATCGTAAATAGTATTTAGCACAAACTGCTAAAATGGAGACGTTATCCGCACGGAATTAGAATTCGGAATTGATGGTGTTTGAGAAGAGGGGCAATTCAGAGTAGCCAGACAAAAAAACTGTGAGAAGGGAATTAAAAAAAAACTCAAGTCACATATTACGCCGATCCCAGGAATCGAACCCGGGGCCACACTGATGGGGGACGAGTGTTCTAACCACTGCGCCATGCCTGCGGAGGTAGTCCCGCGCGAAATCTTAACATTTAAATGCTTTCGACCCTACTTTCCTCTTTAATGATCTTCGGGACTGGCCAACCCACAAGGCTATGTTCTACGCGAATGTGTCATGGAGGCTCGGTTTGTGTTTCCTTCGAATGAAGCTGGATTTCTACATAAAATATAACTACTACATAGCAAGAAAAGGCAGAGGAATAGAGGAACAAGAAATCGGAGCTTAGGTGAGAGAAAATTATGACAAAGCATCCACAATATTTATTCTAGGCATCTTTCAACGCGTGACTGGTTGAAACCTGTTAGCGGATCAACTAAAAAAGACGCCTGGTTGAATTTATCGAGTTCCCGTAACACGATTTACTTGCTGTAAAGACTTTCCCAGGCCAGATGCTTCCTTAAAATTTACTTTTTCTCGAAATGAACTACTGCTTTGGTATAGGTGTTTAAAATTTGCCTCGAATGTCGAGTACTGTCTGGCGTGACTTCAGCTCTTCGAGAAATTAGGTGACGTTCTTTCTTTGCAAAAACTAGTTTATGACACTCGCGCCTATTTTGTTAGACAACACTCCCACATATATCCCACATACTTTAAAGACTTTCCCAGGCCAGATACTTCTTTCAAATTTACTTTTTCTCGAAATGAACTGCTGTTTTGGTATAGGTGGTGTTTCAAATTTGCCTCGAATGTCGAGTACCGCCTGGCGTGACTTCAGCTCTTCGACAAATTCAGTGACCTTCTTTTCTTCGCAAATATGACACTCGCGACTATTTTGTTAGACAACACTTCCACAAATTAACCTTGTATGAGCAATTGTTCACATTGAATCGTACCTACAACATATTTACGACCCCTTCAATCGACGGATTACTCAATTTTTCCACTAGTTTTAGAAGGATTGAAACACTCTTTACCATTTCTTATGCCGAACCAGCGCCCAGCAAGAACAGGTCAAGATGTCTTCAAATAGATACTTTCTAGTTCTTTTAAAAGTACATACAAAGTACATTTTCAGCTAAGTTTAAGGCCATAGAACATCGTTTCTGTCACTAAGCTGATTAACACTCATCAGGAGCTCCTGCACTCATTTAAGAAGCTGCTTGAAATGAAGAGCTTTTCGTTGAGATAATATTTCAGCAGACACTTCAGTAAAGACCCGACTGTCGACAAGGATTCGACATATTAATTTAAGTATGACGCACAGAAAAGAAACCTGGCCTTCCATTAAAATAACTAAAATACAAAGAGTTGTTTATCTGTTTATACCAAGTGATTCTGCGGGCGTGACATATGTAACACATAGTCGTGTGTATGCATAGAAACAACCACGTGGTTTAAAAACCTTTTTGCAGAAGTACAATGCAATTTCAGTGGTCTTGGGACAACAATTTACTGTTTAAAACTAAGTTCGGTTAACATTTCCACAGCACGCAAGCCGCTTAGTTATTGTTTCCTACATTGGTTTAGCACATGTTACAAGAACAAACGTTTGTTTTAAAACTCTTCCACTTCCAAAGTCACCGAACTGGAACAGTATTGTCAACTTCCTGCCATTTGACTCAACACCACAGACAATTCAATAGCGTGAATTCGCGTCATAACAAAATCGTACAAGATCTAAATTTTGCAACTGGTCACGGCTGTCTCAAATTCTGTCAGACTTATTCACTATTTCTACGACAACATACAAGCAGTCCAGTTCCAACGTGTAGTTGGGTCAGCTCCCTCAGATTTAATTTTCGCCGTTGCTGGGGGCTATTAATGAGGATACCTTGCGTAAGGATCCCTTACGACTTGTTGCGTCAAGTATGCAAATTTGTCCCTGTCAACAAGGTGAGACTAAATACACAAGCAAGCGTGCAGATTTTTGAATCGCAAGAGATTGCGTACTTTGAATAGTGACGGCGCTTTGGTTAATACCTTATACGTTCTTTCTTTCTGCGTTCTAGTCGTGATGGCTCAGAAGGAAAGCAAGGACTGGGTAAGTATTAAGAATATATTTCTCGTTTACCAAATAGCAACGCCAACGCACCGAAATAACCATGAATCCCCAATCCCCGTGATAAAAATTTTTAATAATATTTTTCGTTGGCGTTGTTGTAGTCTCTATTTAAAATTCCCTCTTGAGGCCATGGGCCAATATTCAATTGATGTTTGCTTGCTTGCATATGATAAAGGCCGGTAATAAAATACCAAATTCAAACGCGAGTGCAAAGCCATTGTTGCTGCTCCCTGGCCCACTTGTTTCGTGGCGTTCTCGTTACCTTCGCCGTAGTCATTGCTTACACTCCCTATAGCACTGGTCATGGATGGATAACTGATGTTTGATACGATAAATGTTTTCTGCATACTTGAAACATTGAGTCTCTTGAAGCTGTATAAGCCAGCAAAAATGAATGAAAATTTACTAAATTCTGGATTGCAGAGAGGGGAAGGAGGCGATGAAGACGGAACAGCCGATGAAGCCCACCAAAACTTTGAGTAAGAATGAATCATTTGTCACATTTTTAAAGAACTACGCATTAAGCGAAGTTTTGTTTGTTTTGCAAAAACATCTATCATCATCTTCCGTTCTACAAGTACGCCCGGTGATTTTTTTCCCCTAACAAATTTTGGTAAGCATAACCAAACTTCAAAAGCGCCGTCGTCCCGCCTTGGGGTCTACAAATTAGGAAATTGTTTCAGTTCAGAATATTCAGGACAACTTGCGAGTGAAATCGGCCCGAGACAAAACTTTTGCTCCAAAAGCATACTCGCACCCGGGAATATAAAGCTTGCGGTTGATGAACCGGGACTTGTTGCCCTTCCCGGGGAGGGTACTTCCTAGTAATAGGCTAATTTTGGGGATGTGCCGCTGGATTGAGTCGCATTTTCACGACTGGATTGACTATAATGGGGTTGCATTTTCAATAAAGTTACTAGAATGGGGACGCACATTTTCGGGATTTTTGTGGTAAATGTACCAGAATATTTGTACTGTAGGTGAAAAGTTAAGTGTTCTACATTCACGTTAACAATTGTGTCAATTCAATTTAGGATGACCTACTTAAAAGGCTTTATAAGGTAGATGCATAAACAGAAAGTGACTAAGCTGCGATAACGAAAATTACATTTTCCCAAAAGTGACTAAGGTGCGGTCTATAATTGGCCACAGAATAGAATATAATGGGGTAGAGGTTCTGAGAGGCCAGCGGCACAAACCCAGCAAAAACTGACCCAAGGTGCGTACACGAAAATCTTACAAAATTCCAAATTTGGTGGAGACAACATTTGTCAGGATTTTTGGTAGAGCCAAACAAAATTTTTGTCAGTGCGTATGGAAACCTTACAGTGCCGTTTGCGCGAAATTTCCTCCAAAATGTACACGACTCTCACACTTTCTGCCGTTACAATGAGGATAATTTACACGCGATTAAGATAAAATAAACCTCTCAGTAATAAGCCCTTCATTTCGGAAATGCTTGTGATACTATATTGACATTGATCGACGCTGATTATCTTTGAACAAGAGGCTACAATTAGCCTAAACTCGGGCTTGCAAAAAACAGTATGGTATCTCTAATTTAGCGCTAAACAGAAGAATAGAGGGAAGTCTGTCTTTCTTACATCGGACGCATTGCGCTTAGCTTGTGTTGGAGTCTATTTCTTTGCAGTGTATATCCGTAGACCCCTATCAGATCAACATATATCCCTTTAAAATTACAAAATTGCTTTACAGCTCAACCATTGAGAACAATAATAATAACACTTGTAAAAAAATATTTATAAAAGAGAGACGGAAAAAAAAAAGAAAACTATAGGTACCAATAATAGAAGTCGAACCCGGGTTATTTACATCGGAGGCAGTAACGATGACCTTCTAGACCGATAAATATTTCTTCTAAGTGTTTGAGAAAGGAAACGCTTATCAAACGATGTAGGAATTTTTCGCATAAACGTTAATGGAGTCTCGATGAAATGTAGGAGAAAATATAATCTGTTTACAAATACGTCATTTGAAACACAAGAAAGAGAGTAAGGTTTCTGCGGTCATTTTCAAGTCACGTAAGGAAAACTAAAACTGCTTCTCATTCAAAACCTAATGACCAGAAATTGAGATATTGTAGAAAAATAGTAAATAAACTACCTGTCAAAGTTTCAGGGGTGTTTGATGTCCCGTAATTGAGTTATTCAACAAAATGTACCACCGCTCAAAAATTAGTTTAGTATGGAGCGGCCACGGGGAAACACGGCAGTCTAATTCAAAAAATTTGGAATTAAGTTTTGTCATGTTAAAAGCTTTCTTCTCGCTGTTGAACTTGCAAACATTCGTATGGACACTTCTCTTAACATATTAGTTGTTCAGACTTTAAAGACACTAGGTGAATTGACGTTTTCTGATACGTGACAACAAGCATCATTCATTGGTTCGTGTCTATTTCTTTGCAGTGTATATCCATAGACCCCTATCAACATATATCCCTTGCAAATTGCTTTACAGCTCAACAATTTATAACTTACAATAATTATAACACTTGTCAAAAAAAATATTAAAAAAAAAAAGTTGGAAAAAAAAAGGAACGTAAAAAAAAAAAGGTGCCGATAGCGGGAGTCGACCCCGGAACATCTGCGTAACGAGTGATGGCGATGACTGCCTGGCCACGGCGATTCAGCATAGCTAATTAGGTAAAAATAGTTTACTTATTCCAAAATGACCGGAAATGATTATTATTAGTTAGCGCTTGCGCAGAAACGCCGGAAGTGAGCTTTGTGGATGAAACTCGAAGCGAGAGGAGGGCACGAGGTGGAGAGAACGTAACCTAGGTGTGGAAATAAAGTGTAATCAGTTCAAATCTATGTGACGCTGTCGGTGGCCAACTACATGTACTATTCCTGACATTTTTTAATCTAATGCAAATGAGAAAATCTATTGTTTTCGCGCGTTTACATACCTGGCACATGTGAAGTGAACCGTATACCGCTGGTTTCCTTTTACTACAAAGTTAGCACCACCATTGCCTACTTCCAGTTTTAAAGGAACAGTAAATTAGGCATCGAAAGAAAGGATAATGTGGGGCTTTCGAGAGAACCTAGTTGTCAGTAGACCAAACAGGCAAGTAGGCTAGCTGAAAAGTCACTTAGGCCCGGTTCAAACGTCGAACTTCTCATGTGCCGAATCTAATGCAAATGAGGGAAAACAATAGATTTTTCACATTTGCATTAGATTCGGTACATGAGAAGTTCGACGTTTGAATTGGGCCTTAGCGAGAGATGTCGGGTTCTGCTGTAGCTATTTACACTGACAGCAAATTGTAACATACTCATCATTTTCACGACTTTGCAAATAATAGAGCCCCCGAGGAGGAACTACCCATCGTAAACGAAGCAAATGCCGTCCAGGACCATTGTCAGGTGAGGTATCAGTTAGGACTGCCAAAAACACCTTTATTCAATTTGGAATGGCTGGCTTTTTCCAAAGACATTTGGACTTTATTTCCAGTTTTGGGCTTTTTATGGGCTTCAAAACTTACGATAAACTAAGCATCATTTGGTACACTGACAGAGTCAGAAGGGCCGTGGATCTATTCCTGATTTGACGTCACAAACTGCTTTGCATGCATGTTTACAAAAACTTCCAGCGATGCAAATCAGTTTCTGGCGTCAAATTAGGAATAGACCTACGCCCCTTCTGATGCTGTCGTGTAACGCTTTAAAAAAAAAAGAAAGAACTATGTACCTTTGATTTTGATAGTTTGGTTATTGTTGTTATTGGCTAGCGTTGCTTGTCCAATTTGTCCCCTTCCTTTCAGCACTACTTGCATTAACACTGTTTTCACCGTTAGGTTTTTCCATTGTCGGGATCGACAGAAAGCGGCCGACGAGTGCAACAGTGCACCATGTAAGATAACGCTCCATCAGTTTTCTCAGCCACAGGTTTTGCGATATGCTTTCGTTTCTTTTCATACAACCGCAGAATTGGTTTAGATCAATACAAGCCCATATAAACCCTGACCACTGTAAATACATACAAGCCTTAACTAAATCTTTCCCAAGACCTCTTGTCACAGTGAGAAATGAACTGAATCTCGTATATAGCAACTTAAGAATTACAAAAACAAAACTTCTAAAATTCCTATCCTGCAGCTACAGATTTGGAATACCATTCAACTGAAACTACAATTTTACAAGTAATATGATCGCACTAAATTCCTACGCTCCAAATCATACAAATCCATTTAATTCCTACAACAGAAATTAAGCTTTACTGCATTTCCAGTAGAGTCGTATTCAGCGATGCCTTTTATGCATGTTCCACGAAACTGTCAGACATGTACCAACTATTAACACAAACAAGGTAGAAAAGAAGGGTGAGGTGTTAAGTGTGAAGTGAACGTGTGAAACAGAAAAATCGTGTATTTCGTTTCCATTTCAGGGATATGGCCACGAACCCACCTCCAACTCACCCTCAGGTAGGTACATACCGCCTGCAGAAATTTCAGCCTTCACGCACCACTAGTAGCTTTTTCGAAGGCACGATCGCAGTCCCACATATGGAACAAATTAAGAAAAGACGCGTAATGATTAAGCGTTGAAACTGCTCCTCCATAGTTTCAGAAATGCCAGTGAATGAAAGAAATACTAAACGGAAGAAACGAAATGACGGATTTCCGATAAAGAACGACAAAGGTCTGCCAAACGTCCCACAGTAATAAACTTGCTTTCAAACGGACTAATAGAAAGACCGCCACTTAAGACATTCAACTGGTATTGCGTGGGTACCTATAAATTCAAGCTTAAACGAAGTGCTGTGAGATGCACTCACTTTAAAATGAAATAAAAGAACCGTGTGTTTTCCACTTCTTACAACAATTGCGATATATCACGTTTTTTTTGTTTTGTTTTGTTTTTTGTTTTTTGTTTTTCAGTTTTTGTTGTAGTTAAGTGGGTTTTTAATTGTCTAATACTTCTCATAGTAACACTGCTTTTATTTGTTAGTTGATTCTATTGCAGGGATGGACGGCAAGAGGACACAGAGTCGTACAATGTACTGAACGAGGGGGTCCTCACTGGCCGATAGGGTAAGATAAGGTTTTATCAACTGTCTTAGCAACAGGTTGTGAAGTATATTTTTTTACCCTTTTGAGGCAGCTGCTGAGTTGGTTGTTTTTAAATACATGACCGCGAAATTTTAATCACTCATATGCATTTCGTACTTGTGAAAAAAAAAATGTAGAAATAAACGTTCAGAAAATCTTACCAAGACTTTGGTTTACCACAGCAAGGAAAACACTTAAATCTTGCAGACTGTAACTGCAGTTTTTACTAGTAATAATACTTCATCAAAGCCGGTCCACCTCTTTCAAACTGATGCATCTTCATTAAATTGTTTCACTGCAACTGCAGGTTTGCAAGTAATACAATTCCATTAAATTTCTATCTTTATCATTTCCAAGTAATACCACTGCATTAAATTCCCATGGAGTCGGATTAAGCTATCTTTTGGCACATGTCACATGAAACTTTCACACATCTAGCCACCAGCGACAGACAAGGTGAGCAACAGGTGTTTTTAGCCTATTCAGGCAGCTGCTGAGTTGGTTTTTTAAAGACAAGGCGGCGAAAATTTTAATCCCTCATATGCAGCTCGTACTTGTGAAAAAAAAAATGTAGAAATAAACGTTCAGAAAATCTTACCAAGACTTTGGTTTACCACAGCAAGAAAAACACTTAAATCTTGCAGACTGTAACTGCAGCTTTTACTAGTAATAATACTTTAGCAAAGTCCACATCTTTAAAACTGATACATCTTCATTAAATTGCTTTTCTAATCATATAATCTGCAAAGGGTATATCCCATCACGGCAGATAACTGCAACTGCAGGTTTGCAAGTAATACAATTCCATTAATTTCTATCTTTATCATTTCCAAGTAATACCACTGCATTAAATTCCCATGGAGTCGGATTAAGCTATCTTTTGGTACATGTCACATGAAACTTTAACACATCTAGCCACCAGCGACAGACAAGGCGAAGGAAAAACTGAACGGTTTTCTTTTCAAAGTATCAAAGGGAAATCCTACATATCTTGTTTGCATTTCAGGGGTATAGCCATCAGCCCACCTCCACCTCCGCCTCCTCCACCTCAACCTCCACCCCAGGTTGGTACATGTGAAGCTGCCAGAACATTTGGCAGGAATTTGCACCTGTGAAATTTCGGCCTTTATAAAAACTTAACAAAACCGTAATGACAAGAACGATACTGAAGCATCGTTGGCAGCCTTTTCCAAGGCTCGATCCCGCTCCCATATATGGAACAAATTACGAAAGACAATGTTCATGTTTAATACTAGTAAATGAAAGAAATGCTCAATGCAAAAAGAGAAATCACGGAGTTCCGATAAGAAACGACATAGTTGTGCTAAACGTGCCAAAATCTGAATAACCTTGCTTTCAATGGACTCGTAGAAAGACAGCCATTAAACTGGTATTGCTGATTTTTTTCCGGTATTTTTTGGAAGAGTATGTATTATTTCGAGCTCAAACGTAGTGTTGCGAGATGGACAAACTTCAAAACTAAATGTAACCCAGGAATGAAAGAACCATATATTCACGGCATATCAAGATTTTTCAAGTTTTCGTTATAGTTTAGTGGGCTTGTCTGATACATCTCATACTAACACTGCTTTTATATGTTAGTTGTTTCCATTGCCGGGATGGACAGTAAGAGGACACACAGTCGTACAATGCACTGAACGAGGGGGTCCTCACTGGCCTATAGGGTAAGATAAGGTTTTATCAACTGTTTTAGCGACAGGTTGCGCGGTATATTTTTTTAGCCATTTCAAGCAGCTGCTGAGCTAATACACAGTCGCGAATACCCTAGTCATTCACTAGCAGATCGAATATTTATTGTCAATGCAAAACTCTCAGAATTCTAAAGTAGCAAGAAATACACTTAAATTTTGCAGACTATAACTGGAACTTTACCAGAAATACACTTTCATTAAGCCCACAGCTTAATGTTCAGCCGATATAGATTCATTAAAGCGCATCACTGCAACTACAGTTTTGCAACAAATACAAGCTGTCCTTTGGTATGTTGAAACCGCTGTGACACATATCCCGCTAAGGACTGAGAAGGCGGGAGAAAATGAAGGGCGTTCTCTTCAAAGTGTCAAAAGAAAATCCTAAATCTCTTGAATGCATTTCAGGGGCACAGCTGTCATCCCACCATTTATTGGACGGGAACCTCAGGTACGTCGCTATATCCATGAATGCTACCGTAATTACTAGCTTTTCTGTTAATCCCCTTTATTTCTCGCTATTATATCATTCTATCGTTGTCTTTGGATTTGGTGTGTGTACTTTGTTCTATTTTTAATCTACTTACTCTCAATCGTAAATAAGGCGACGAAGGGCATCTAATTAGTTAACTGTATCTTGCCCTTTCTCTACTATTAACAGTTCTTATTACCGTATTCCTATTCTGCCAGACTAAGACATCCCAGCGGTCAGGGCAGTTAAACCATCAAAATGAGTATTAAAGTGCATGATTAACAGCCGGAGGCACCATAAGCACTCGCCTTGTATAGTGTATTTTCTGATAGTGGTAGACATCACCATCACCATCACCATCACCATCACCATCGTCGACATCATGGCACACCTTAAGTGTTTCTGCTCTCCTTAGTACTTTGTGGTGGAAATGTTCATTACACTCTATATTGGCAAAGTGTCAAATAATGCTCCAACTCACCGAGTCTTAATCTTATTGTTTGCAGGAGAATGCTTGCAACTGCAACTCCTGCAGGAATAACAACCTTTTTTTAGAAACAGTTTAACATTTATGCCCATTGACACTGAAGTTGAATATTTTGCGTTTAACATGTTTTGTAACATTCAGAATAGTTAACGGCAATAAGGGCTAACGATTTCTGCAAATGAACGATTTTTAAGGTTTTAGCCTTGCTGAAATAGCCCTAAGAGTGGTTCCGTTCGACAGAGTTGTATTAGCTTGATTTTGGCAGAAAATGTTTGCCAGTTAAATAACGACATGTCTTTTAAGAATAGAGTCATAAGCCCTCCTCTATGTTGGCTGAACAAATTTGACTCATCATTTAGCACCAGACGTGGCCAAGTATAGAAACAATGTATTAAGTCGTTTATTTATTTGTGTTACACAGCTGACCATAGTTCGAAATAAAAAGCAAAAGAACCGAGTAAATTGAAATTGAAGCAGCCGTCGCAATATTACGCATGAGTAAGTCGCTTTGGTCTTGTCCTAACCACAAAGGTCAGCTTTAGAAAACATGAACTTAAATAACCGAGAAGAGAGGGGAGGGCAGTGTAGCATTTTTCTCTCTCTAAAATGTACAATTTTCGCTCAATAAAAAGCAATTTAATAATACCGAGTCCGTGATTCGAACCAGGAAGTGGAAAATAATAAATGCCACCCTTTTACTCACCACTCAGCTACCGAGGCCCATTACTCTACTGGATTATGTATGGCTAAACCCTGGCCCCCGTGACACGTAACCAGATTCGATTTCAGTCTCTCCAGGTGGTGTGGACCAAAAGACCGTTCGGTTGAAGGATTACACATCAAAGACCTAACTATATACTCGCATCCGTGAAAAAAAGAGTACGTTACCACACTGAAACTATGCCCTATCGTCTGTTGTCACGCTTGGGATGAACTGAAGTTCATTAGAAATGTCGAGCTTTTTTACAAATTTCTGAGAATATTTAGAAGAAATCAACAAAACAAATTGATATGCCTCGCTCTCCCCGGTAAAACGTATCTGATAGTGATCAATGCTAATGACGAAGGAAACATAAATTAGGCCTTAAACTGAAATTGAAGATTGTGCATACGCAATTAGAAATTTCGATTTGCAGTAGGTTCCAGGCTTCGCTTCTCGGGCTGATGTTCCTTCCAGGTTACAAGGACATAAAATATTCGCATGACAACTATCAGCTGATAAACAGAAATACAGTGGAACCCCGTTAATATGGTCACTAATGGGTCAAAATAAATTGGCCGTATTAACGGGGTGGCCATATTAAAGAGGTATAGTCAAAATCCACGACTAAAGGGCGGTAATAACAAATAAATCGCATTAGCACTCCACGGAAAACTAATAAACCGCTTGAAAATTCACTCAGTAGATACAACACTTTTAAAAAATGTGAAGTGAAACTTCACTCAGTAGATAAAACACTTAAAAATTTTAAGTGTACAGTACTGTCTGAATCTCACAAGATAAATGATAGCTCAAAGTTCAGCAAAAGAGAACCACAGAACAAGGAGAAAGCCACGAGAAGAAAATGCAAGACATCGTAATTTCCTTATCGGAAGACGCGCTTTTGTGCATCAATTGACTTTGTGATGAAAGCACAATGACTTAATCGCTCTGCAATTTGCCCAAGTGCATGTTAGCGTCAAGAACGAAAACAGGAAGAAGTGTTGCTTACGTTGTAACAGTGTTGTAAGGTGTTCGACCACCAAGTAAATTACAATGATTGATGAAATTGACATGTCACAGGCGCTTTGGTTTTCTAAATTTAGCACGAGTGGCCTTATTAACGGGATGAAATTATAAAGGATTCTACTGTCTGGGATTTTAAAATGGGGCCGTTGGCCGTACTTTAAAACGGGTGACCACATTGGCGGTTTTTTTCTTTTTTTTTTTTTTTAAAGAAAACGTATGGCCGCTTTTCCGGGACAAAAAAAATTGGCCGTCATAACGAGGTGACCGTAAGGCGGGGTTCCACTGTACTATGGTTCAATCACAAGTATTACGTATTACCAGTTCTCCCACCCCACGCGCCAACGATCGGGCATTTTTCAATCTTTAACACTTAAAGCATAAGTACATTACTTCCGCTATGAGATTATCACCTACACAGCAACTTCATTTACCGCTGTTGTATTACATTTAAACGTGATCATTAGTAAATTGTTTCCGCTATGAAATGTCCACCTAACTGTCAGCATTCAGTGCAATGTGATTTTGCAAATGAAAGCTATATCACAAACGGTTTCGGACTGTGATAATTTCTTCACGCACACTGCTGAATTTTAAGTGTGTGACCCATGGGTTAATAACTAAATTCCAGAGTATTATTCAAAATTTGCATGCTAACGGTACAAACCCCATCTAAATCGAAATCAACAATTGGTTGCCCATCATTTAACAGATATATTTCAACTATTAACCGCAAACTGTCGGGATTAAATTGAAGCATTTCAATTTTTCAGGGGTTTGTTTACGATGCATTTTTATTTCCCTAGCACCCACGCAGTCCTTTGTTTGTTGTTTTTTTCCCCTAAAACTATGCAAAAAGTTCGAGTCATTTGCAAAATTAGCAACAAATATTTCAATGTCTTTCGGCTTTGACTTGCCAAAAAACGCTAATAAACGCATATCGCTGAAACCTTGGTCTCGATAACTCGTATACAGGCATTACGATAGCATGCCTGCGAGTGAATGCAACTGAGTATTAAGGTTGCAAAATTACGAATTCAGACACACTATTTATTAAACTCAACCTGTCGGGGCATATTCCCCGCTTCCAATACTAAGGTAAATTTCCCGGGGGGTTTTCCAAGGTTAATTATCCATAAATGGCCATGTTCTAAGCAAGTGTTATGACTCATATGAAACATTACTGAGTGAACGGCGGAGTGGTTGTTGCACAAGAGGTGCTTCTCGTGAGAATGGAAGAGAAATAACAGCAACAAGGGAAAACAAGTAAAATCACTACGATGGTACAAGGAAGAGATAAAGAGGTAAAACGAAACCAACGTTCTGATCTTAAAACCGTCATAAGCTATCCTGAGTTACAAAAGTAAACCAGCCGAACGAATCATGAGCTGCAGGTATCCGTCGGTAATTATAAAACTAAATTGTAGTTCTGACTTTAGAATCTGTGGATCGACGGTCTTCTCAAGTGTTTTAAACAACATTTTCGAAAGAATTGCTTATTATGCTAGCTTGTGAGCCCCTGAGCCTGTGCCAAGTGTGACCAGTACGGTGAAAGCTACTGATGAGCAGTACTTTCCTATGGTAATGTTTATTACGCCGTACGAGGTGGTTCCAACTTTTGAGTCTGTGGATGACATTCTACAGTACGAAACTTCGAACGAAAGCCATCAAGTACTGGATCCCTACGGTACCATTTCCGTGTGGAAATTGCAGAACATATGTCAATAAGTATATAATAATTTATTGGCGATCTTTAAATATAAACATCTTTTCCTTTGTCATAGGACTACGCAAGTAGTCTGCAGATGAACGGTCCTCGTGGAATACTTCACTTCGATTCCAATCTCACGGTTTCCGAGACTATACATCCACGCATGTTCGTCTCAATGACGGGCTGGTAATACGGAAATCTACCACCTATGGAGAAGCTCAATTTTAACGAGGACCGCGTCAAGTCCCGACAAGTGCTAAGATGGTCACGCGAGAATGCCGACGAATCAGTGCTGACTGATATCACGTGACCAGAGCCACGCGCCACACGCCAAGCGCGCGAATATGAGTAACGCCACATGTGAAAGCACACAATAGGGCGTCCATTTTCCCCCGATTTTGTGGATGGTGAGTACTTAGATACAAGTTGTAATTTGTACACATGTGAATTCAGCCTCAGTGTATGTTTTCAGCAAAACGTCTGACATACATGATAAATAGTTGGTGGAAGCTTGCGTGACAAATGATTGAATCAGCATTTCGAGTCAGGTTTAGTATCCATTGCTGAAGACTATCTTTTGAATGCGCTTATAAAATCTCGTAAAGTGTGACCAACCGAACAAACATTTTCTTATGTACAGTACAAGGTAGTAATTTCAATGTGTTGTAAATGAACGCGTTTGACATTACCTGAAGAAACGAGCTTACTCGTGTTTAACCACCTCGCCTGGCCCTAAAGACAAATATTTGTCGCCACAATTTGTTTCATGACGTGGTCACTAGAGATTGGAAAAAATCGGACGTTTCTACCATAGGATATTGACAAAATACGCACAACAAGCTTGCGTTGTTCAACCAAGCATTCACTGTTGAGCAACCGAAACACGACAAAATGTTACTGCCATGAGGATCAATAAACAGCCCATTGTTTAAGATCGCGATTAAATGTAAGAAATCGCCACTGTTTGCCTTATCTGTCTTTGTCTCGTTCCGTTTTAAGTATGAATTGCGTCGGTTTTTCCAATCCTTGTATTCTCTCTTACAAAATGATAAACTTTGTGCTTCAAGGCCACGTTTGGAGAGTAAACTAATCGATGTTCGATTAGAAACTATTTTGCCGCCTGCGCCAGCTAATTTGAGCCTTTCTTCTTATTATTTCTGATCTTTAGGCGAGAATTGTAATTTGAGGCGCTGTGCGAACTACACAATTACAACAATAACCCTCACAAAACAATAACGCGTGGACTTTGACTAATAATAAGACTGAATTATGAAAGCATGAAAGCAAGACTACAAAATAACGCCCCTGGAAGTTGTTCTGATTCCGCTTTGCTAAAGAAAAGCTCAGTTTGAGGTCGCACTGTTTACATGTCCGAAAAAAAATACTACATTAAGTGCTGATATCAACAAAGGCAAGTGCAATTTCTCGCCACATGCTATGCTTTGATCCTAGAATATTTCCGTACATTTAATTTCCTAGCTATGAAGAAATTTCTTGAGACTTAAAACGGACAATGGCAGCGCGTTAAACTCAGTTATCGATTGTAATAGGAAAAAACTCCACGTGGCCAATGACTACACGTCATCGATTTGACCGATCAGTCGCGGGTGAGCTTAGGGACCCCAGTCGACCCCTCTCTCCTCCGCAGAGGTTCGGATTTCGGTAAGGTGATCGGCTTCGATCGGCTGATCGGTAAGGTGTTTGGTTAGTACGCCATGTATGGGGACGTGTCCGCTGTGCAAGGTGTGTGCAGGCGCAAGAAACGAGAGATCGATCGAGCGGGCGAACCTCTGCCAGATTTCTGTCGTTTTCTTGTACATCTTTGTTGTTTTCTTGTACATTGAACGTTTTCTCAGCCGTCGTCGATTTGTTCAGCTTGAAACCTGGCGAAAGTCAGCATCTATCTTGTGGCTACATTTCACGGTGGTTACTGTTTGGAGAAGATTTCAGAAGTTCGGGAAAAAAGGCAAAATAGTCTGTCTCAGAAGGATCTTCGAATCCCCCCCACTCCCCCTGAAACCCGTGGGGAGTGATGTGGGAGTAAGCGTAAGAGTAGCGTTTGTGAATAGAAAAATTTAGTCAGATTTTCACAGAAGACAAATCTTCAGCTTCGAATTGGTGTAATGAGAACGTTGAACATCGCATTTAACAGGGTTAAAAATCTTTTGAAACGGCAGTAGTGTACAAATTTCTGTTTTAGCGGGAAATTTGTCACGTTATTTTAGCCCTGACCGAGAAAAAAAGATTCTCGTCTTTGTCAAGCGTTTTGGATAACGGTCGTTCGGAAATACAAAAACTAGAAGTCTATAGGTTTCCAAAGAGACCAGAATGATTTCATAACGATAAATCTAACTCGAGTTATGAACTTTTACGCTCGCAGAATTGTTTGTTTACATTGTGTCCGATGACCGGCGAAGATTTCAAAATAAAGAAGCACGTTAGCTTGGAAACCTGCAATAATTCATGCACAGGACGGTTAGCGGGAAGATAATCACCTAATTTTAATGACTAACGCGAAAGAGATTCTGATCTTGTTTAGGCGTTTTCGTGAACGGTCCTTCAGAAATACAAGAAGTTGAAGTGTATAGCTTTCCAGAGAGACCAAAATCATTTCAGCTGCTAGACGTTTCCTTAGTAAATCCTTCCCCTGCTTTCGCTTCACTGCACATGGCACTCGGCTCGTGTATGCAGTGGATCCTAAAATGATGATCCATCCCATCGTGACAAACT
>JAEMWC010000094.1:805000-935000 GCA_016490735.1 Pachyseris speciosa
TTCTTCTGATTAAATTTTAATCAAAGATAAGAAGATGCAAGATCCTATGGCCTATTTTATTCTCTCAAATAAATGGACTACAATAACTGAGAAGTGCACATGGCCTCACAAAATATTCCATACAGATGATGAAGAAAAATGTTACTCTAGCTTTTTGTGATAAGTTGCAGTCATGAATTTAAGAGGTGCTAATTAAAGACATCTCGATAAACTTCCAAGTGGAGTGCTGTTTGAAAGACCTAATTAATGTAAGACGTCTCAAGGCAAAAAAGCAAAAATTAAGTTATGATTTGAGAGTCGCTGATCACAGTCCAATAGACCTTTTTAGCTTGTAGATTTTGTTTTCCCAATGTAGACCATGTGATGTTAGCCTAGAACCGTTTCTTTGAAATTTTGCCTTATTCACATGCATATGTACGCATAATTTATGAAAAGACAAAAGGCAAATACACTTGGGAAGATCACGTGGTCTACACTGGGAAAACAAAATCTACAAGCTAAAAAGGTCTATTACACTGGCTGAGTGCTCTCACCAATGCTATGTCATTTACAAATAAGATACGCAAACCACACCTAGCACACTGTAAAAATTAGCAACATTGAAAGCAATATTTAAGTGTTGTGATGGAGAAAAAGTCAAAAGTTTGTTTAGCATAGCCATATAATTTGCAAGTACTGTACATGTAAACTTCACCAAGCTTGTCATGAGAGCTCTAGAAAGAATCAAAGGGCTCTTGGAACCAGCTCATTCATTGTAATGGATAATTTAACTAACAGTGCTAAGGTGAGCACGAAAGTAGTTTGAGCTTATTAGTTGAAAGCCGAACAGCAATCCATGTTTAGCTGAGCTTTGTGATAAAATTCTAAAGTATTTGGTAACAACAGCAGACAGCAAGGCAAAGTGAGCAAAATTAAAACCAAGTAATTCTTGGGATGAAAATGGCAACTGGTTGTGGTAACTGTTCACAATTACTGTATACTGTCTGTGATTACATATAAATGAACCGGCAGAAGTTGAGAAAGCGACAAGTGAAAAAGCATGTTTCATGTTTCATCCGAGCCATAGTTGAATTGCGCTGGTTTGAACAAAAGTTTAGATTTGGTCATGGTATAGTGATTCTACTGATTTTCCCCTCAGTGATTCAACAAATAATGACCTCAACAAACATTGGTTTTGGCTTTCTATCACTACCCTGAAGCAATTATGTGGATTAATTACATGTTTATTGTATACGTTTGAATGGACAAGTTTTTCAGGCTTATTTATTCATTATAACCAATCATTTAGCTACTTGATCCGTGGTTGTTTTTATGTATATAGTATTGTGGTATCCCACACATGTAGCCCTAAGGCTATCTATTTTTGTAGTAAATGAGAGTTTAAGTAACAATAACAGATTCTCTGTTGAGAAAACTTATCAATTGGAGACTCATTGAAGGTCTCCCGTTATGATAAGGATAGAAAGGTCACGTGAAATATTTTCATCGCAGTTTAGAAATAGTTAAATTCAAAATGGCAATAAATTTCTCGTTAAAATGCATGAAGAGTGAACCTTGTATATTATTTTAGTATGAATCTACTAGCGTTCTATCACAAATGGTGTCCTCTGATACATCACATTATTATTTACCCTCGGATTTTAGAGTAGCTTGTGCAGCTAATATCTCCGAGCATTTAATCATCAGATGAGAGATAGACCATCACAGGAACTACGTCCCCTACTCTTTTCGAACAGTGTGTGGGTTCTTTTACGTCCCACAGAATCAGTTATGAAGAGTTGTGAGACGGGGCCTACGGTTTATCGTCCTTATCCGAGAAGACTAGAAAGTCTAACCATTTGCAGATGTTATTACAAAGGCAGCACTATCTCCTCAATTATTTAAAGACCCTGAGTGTTGGTCCGACCGGGGTTTGAACCACCGACCTCCCGCACGCTAGTCCGGTGCTCTACCACTGAGCTAACCGGTCGGCGGATTGGCTATGATACTTGCTATCTATTCTGTGATAGATGATAATGAGTAGCGATTGTCAACAAAATGGCGGCCGCTTCTTCACCTTTTCAAAGTGTCTGCAAGGCAGATTTAGATAATTTACTTGTTTAGTTTTGAGCGACTAGTAGATTTATACTAAAACAATTAGATTATTCACTCTTGATTTCTATGCGTGATAGCTGAATCGGGCTGCGCCCTCATCAGCTATCATGCAATAGAAATCTCGAGCTCATAATCTAATTGTTAAATAGAATTCTTTGGCACAACACATGTAGTTGATGTAGTTTATCTAAAAGATAAAGAATGGCAACTTTTTGATGAACGGGTCACGTTCCGTTATTTGCATATCAAGATGCTGGTAGAGTATAATGCTCACTTCACTTATTTATGTTAAGGACTGCTTGCAAATTTACACAAATTTTTACTGAAAATGCATACAATAATATAGCAGCATTTACAAGCATAATTATTCAAAGTTCATCTTTGTGAGAGGTTCAGCCATACAATGCACCATTTATAAATGCATATCTTTCTAAATCAAACAATGCTCTACTTATAACGTCGAAGAAATCTTATACGCCAGAGTATTATGAGATGTCAAAACAATAAGAACAATGAACAAGTTCAGTTTGTTTCTTGAATCTTTTTACTTACATTGCTTATAACTCTTCTTTTTCAGCTATACTTTGTATTTGTGAAGATTTTGGATTTTCAATCCACATTACACACTTTAGAAGTGCTGAAATTTCGATTTGATGTTATTTGTTTATTTGTAAGACTGTAGAAACATTTGCATTCTTACACATGTGTAATTCAGCTTTATCGAAGTTAATTTTCAATTTACTTAGGAGGAGGGTAAGCGTGCAAAATTACTTCCGGCCGCAGCCTCGTTCGATCATTTCCGTCTATGCATCTACTACATATTTTGTCCACACATTCCATTCCACATTTGATGCCCACGATACTCATTCATTGCGCTATGACGCAATGAATGAGCTAAAAATGACTACTTTGCATCCTGGTCCATTGGGTACAGATGAGCTCAGTCTAATTGAAAGAATGAAGTGTTATTTTCTACTGGCTGAGTGAAATGAAATAAATGGAAAATGGTTTTCTCACATACCGTTGGGGCCTGGGAATAAGTCATGTGACCTGTGGTGGGCAGTGTTCTTTGTTGCATCCACCATTACCGACCTGTTTTCCCACCCTTCCACCCATATATTTCAAGTTTTTCTGCTAGCTGCTATCCAATTCTCTGAATCAAGTTTTTGGTTGAATTTGCAATAAAGCTCAGGTTGTTGCGGTCAATCTGGCATGGCTACCCATGGCTACCAGTGGTGTGTGAGAAGGACCCCTTGTGTGTACGTAATGTATTTCACTTGCATTACGGAGTTGCATCACTCAATCTATATTCTACAAATCAAACCTACAGCAATATGGGCTCTCAATGTCACTACAATATTATTATTGAGTTACAGCAGATAATTATAAGAAGTCATTTGTCTTTATTTCTATGTGGTACTTCCTGAAAAACAGGAATGTGTTTTGAGCCAGAGGAAAAGTAGTTTTGCGGTTATTAGTAGTTTTTAAAATTACATTCGACACATCACATACAGCAATATCTCATGATTAACATAATCTACTATAGCTTCATTGTGTAAAACGAGATGAAGTTGTCATGTGTTGAACCAAAAAGCCATTAAAATTGGTTCTAAAAAGATTCAACCAGGCTATTTTATTGCACACAGCAACAAGGTTACATACATGTATTTCATTAGTCAATAATGTCTGAACTCCTCTGGACCTCAGGCCCTTTGAGCACTGATCGTGGTAATTAACATACTGCATTGTCTTTCACAGACTTGTGATTATATCCTACAAATTTTTAAGAACAGAAAATAGCATGTTTAGAAATGAGATATACATTTACCTACTTTTTCAACACATTTTCCCTTAATTTTACAGAAACATGCAACTTCAGGATTTTATAACAGAAAGCCTTGGGGTAAGAACACAGTTGTAGTAAAAACAACATGCACTTTTATACAAAGGTACAAGAATCAAAGGATTATTTTACAATTTATTTTACATAAATTTTATGAACAACAATATACAGCCAGGGTCTCAAAATTTGAAGTACCGGTAGGTAGCCAGCTTGAGTAGAGTAGGCGATGGTATTAAGGCCGATTTCTTATTAGCAATAACATAATTACTTCAATTTAGGGAAAAGGTAGCCGATGTCTCTGATCGAAGTAGACGACATTCTTCGTCGGATGTTGGTGCTTATTGAAATCCCTAAACAGCACACTAAACTTTTGCAAGTCCAAGTTATGTAAGACTTTGTAAAGGTGTTCTTAAATAAATAATAAATAAAAAATAAACTTTTGCACTCTTTTCACCATTCATTAATCCTGGGAATCACAGGATGCCTGCATTGTTAATAAACAAATCTCTTCTGAGCATTGATCTCCTCAATATCAAGACCCTTCCTTATTTGTAAAAGCGTTTCTCTAGCTTACAACAGACCTTTTCACAGTAAAGTATCCGCCATTTTGAAGATGGGGCAAACAGCGCACGGAATACAGTGTTTGTATGGGGATTGTAATGTCAAATAACTTTTGTTTGTTATATTTGGTCCTGTATCTGTACACACTTTGAATGAAATGAAGAAGTTTAATTGACACATTCTCGCATTAAAAATGAATTACAATGTGTTTACAAAGTTTGGAAAATTACAGAAAACCTTATTGGGACTGGGTTTACAAAATAATTAAAAACTATAAAACCTACAAGAGTTACATAAATTTCAATCATGACTACTAAAAAATTTATACTGAGAATATGATTTAAAATTTAACATTTAACAATCAATTTTAAAAGATGTTGCATTTGCCATTAAGACAGTACTAGGGAAAAAGCTTCAATTCCATCTGCTTGTAAAGCGCATTTGAACATATACACATGGAATATGCGCTATATAAGTTCTAAATTATTATTATTATTAACATTCGGTTTTACATTTAAAAGACGTCCAAGAGTTAGACTTCCTAAGGGAATAGTCATGGGCAATAGACCTTATTGGGGTTAGATGTTTTTACAAGGGTCCGCCTTTGTAATTTTAACAAAAGCCCTCATACAGAGTTCCTTGCGCCTATCTTCAAGTCTAGCGATTTTAGCAAGTTGTAAGGCTTCCTGGTATGAGGATCGAGGGTATATTATCCTTAAAGCTCGCATTTGGACCCGCTCTATTTCAATAGACAGATAGGCAGAGAGAATAGGATGGTGAAGCTACTTTAGAGGACCAAACCTTT
Source organism: Pachyseris speciosa (assembly GCA_016490735.1). Lineage (NCBI taxonomy): Eukaryota > Metazoa > Cnidaria > Anthozoa > Scleractinia > Pachyseridae > Pachyseris > Pachyseris speciosa. Next base: position 810,304 of record JAEMWC010000094.1, read on the forward strand.
ATTCCTTTTAAAGCTGAGGGATGTGGCTGAGCTAGAAAGCGAGTAATTCTGTTTTTAGTTTTTCATACATTTGCCTGTAAATTTGTCCTACTAATTTTTGCAGAGAGTACAGGCAAATGTATGGAAAATAAGCTCAGCAGTATCTCTCAGCTTAAAATAAATGTTTGACCCTCTAAATTATGTACCTTCACCATTCAAAGTTTGTACAGACACCTAATATTAAAAAGTTATTTGTCATCGCAATCCACATACAAACACTGTATTTCGCATGCTGTTTGCCCCATTTTCAAAATGGCAGATTTTACCGTGAAAAGGTCTAAGTTCAAATATCTTTGGTCGCATTCCAGTACTCCAATAAGTATTGATAACAAGGACCTATTTTTTTGAACTAACGATATCTCATCATTTAACTCTGTTTGTAGACTTCAGGGGATGAAACGGATGTCAATGAAATAAGGTAACAAACTCTAGAAAACTTAGGTAGCTATAGGTAAAAGCAGCCCTGCCAAAAGCTAACACAGACAGCCATCCATCAAATACAGGACCAAGTTGGTTGGTTGGTTGGAAGATGTCCAAAGTTTTGATGAAGTTGCCGAGTTATACTTTGAAGCACAAAGACAATGTTGACAATGAAGAGATCGAAGAATTCCCTGTGGGATGATGAGTCAGAGAGCGACGAAGAATCCAGTGACGATGATTCTATATGCATTGACAGCCTGGAAACAGACTTATCAGGGAAAGCGAAAATGTCTTCATTCCGTCAATAATACGTGCAACTGTAAATTCGGCGAAAATAAGAAACCGTGTAGCGCTGGCCATCAATCAAATTGCACGTGCAGAATTCTGTAAATTTGCATATGCGCGAGAACTTTTCAAACATTCCGCAGTAGCAGATGCACGCGTAAATTTGCTCTGTCGGTTAAAAAGATTGTATTTCTTTGCTAGTTCTTTTTTACTGCTGATATTTTGTGGGTAATGGGTACAACTGTTTTGATGAAGTAACCTTCTCACCGCCGCCGCCTGTTGGCAGGGAAACAACTTTCAAAACAATTCCACGGAAGTGAGTTGGAGTGGTTTTCTTCGCTTCAGTTCGGGACAATTAAAAATGGATTTTTATACGAAAATAACTCTTAGCCAAAGTCATCAGTGAAAGCTCATTTGAAATGTTTGAGCGTTGAAAACGCCATTATGTTTCGAGGTTTGAAAAGTCTGGCCAAACAAGGGATACATCCGTTAACGTCAGAGTTTTGGAACTGGCACGAATGAAGCGAATGTTGTCGTCGAATAAACATGAAGAGAAATACAATTGTAGCATTTCCAGTCCTATTTCTGGCCGCAGTTTGCTTATTTTGGCTTATTTCTTTTGTTTGTGGAAACAACGTTGGACAAAGGAAACTCAAGCACTGAATAACAAAAGAGAAAGCGCGCTTCAATAACGCGCTTTCAAATGCGTTAACGCAAAAAATGTGCGTGTGTTTTGCGTGTGCGTTGGTCAAATACCTTTGAGCTGTACTGTAGGTATTCAGCTGCAGGCATAAAATGCACGCTGCAGATTGCAGACTGGGCATATATAAAATGCAGACTGAGACCAAAAAATTCTCTTCGACAAATATACGTGATATATTTTCAATTTTCACGCTAGTATTAAACACACTATGCATTCGCCTTTCCAAGATCACCTCCCCCAAAATAAGCCATAGACATAGACATGCTTTTCAAAAAACGTCAACCTTGAAATTGTCAACCACTCCAAGTGCTCTGTTGCTCAAATATTGAAGGTATAGAATGTCTTTGAAAAACGTCATAATCATATTCAAAGAAACTTAAAACCTCCTGATTTCAAATGACTTCTCAAATTTTTTGCCCCCTCTGAAATCACATGGCTTTCTTACATTATTTAAAATGAAAACCACCATGAAGGTTATGGTTTACAAGCCAGTGCAAGCGTTTAAGCTTTTTTCTTTGTTGTGATAAAGAAAAGGGTGGCAGGAAATGTAAGCCAAAGAAATCAAACTGTCGAGATGTAACGTCAATTTTGCAGATGTTCTCAGAAAGGCATTATTGTGACACCAACATGAGTTAAAATTTTTTCTGGAGTTGTTGGTGATGCATGAGATACATGTACATGTAAGTTGAAAGAATACAAAAAAGGCAGGCTTTCAATTCTGCTCAAAAGCATACATCATGTCTATAATTTCAAGGTTGATGCTTTTCGAAAAGAATAATGTCAATTTTGCGGGAGGCATTCTTGGAAAGACAATTCTAAGCATACGTTAAATATTGAAAATACATCACATATTGATGAAGATGCATTTTTGGTCTCAGTCTGCATTTTATACCCAGTCTGCATCTACAATCTGCAGTCTGCAGTCTCCATTTTATACTGACTGTAAATTATACACAGTCTAGGAAACACAGGACTCGCTATCCTTCAAAATGTTATTCTAACTTATATACTGTTTTCTCAGTTTAAAATGTTCCTAGCAAAATCCAAATGGCAAGAAGAGGATAAAGTTCCCGACTTGCATCAATTATGTACTGCTGTCAGAATGAGGCCTATGTAGTTGCTATACTATTTTGCCTGCCTTAAAGCTCTATCTTGCATTCTTCATGCACTAATCCAATGCTCTTCAATATTTCTGACACAAAGCAAGTTGATTTCACTATTATCTCTGGCAGCGCCACAAAGGCAAAGAAAGGCATTTGCCCACTTGTTGGTGTAGCCACACTAGCATACAAACAACATATTTCTTCCAACACTATTTTATCAATAGAAATTGAAAAACAACAATATAATATCTTCTCTCACAGGATGACAGAAGCAGTACAAGAATATCAGTTTCAGCCTTTTTTCGACGAAATGGTAAGTTCTGATGCAGATTTAAAATTCTGTCACAACCTTACAATACATGACAAAATGTTAAGTATTAATTACTTAACAATTATTTTGAAGTTGGCAACATTGTTTGCAGTGATCACTCAACATCTCCTTTATGGATCACAATGTCCTCTGACAAACCAGTAATTTTCAATACAATTGAAGGCCTCGGTGCATAACCATCCTATGTCGAATTTTGGGTTGTTTTTCGATTTTGCCTGGATTTGCCCGAATTGTTGCATGTAAACTGCATTCAATTGAAAGAAGATGTAATGCAACTTGCAAACCACTCCCATGGAAGGTTGGTTTCTTGGTGTACGTAAGAAAAAATGCATTTCTGGATTCTGGATTCTGGATGAATCAGTCAAAAAAATACCATACAATGTGTTTCCATCGAATTGCAGTTCCCATGCAGAAATTCAGACAAATCCAAGCAAAATCGAAAAACGACTCAAAATTCGACATAGGATGGTTATGCTCCGAGGCCTTCAATTAACCGCTGCATTTTAAGTTACTGGACCTCAACATTGTTTGTCAATTTGCTTGAATCTTAGTGCTCTCATGCAAACAGTCATTAGAGATGCAACAAGCACAAGGAGTGTTCTTTGCGAAATGAGATATGTAACCATCTTTTTGTCCGAACAAAATGAAAACTAATCACTGTTGCTATCTAAGGGCAGCTTTACTTTAAGTTGATCACTTAGTGTATGTACCATACTGCAATATTGTAAGTGGTGATCCCTGTGTTGATTGAAATAAACCTTAACTCATAACTTGCACTACTGTATGTACATTGCCATTGAAGTGATCAGACTATAAATGAGTGATTAACTAATGGGTTATTTTTCAATTAAATGCAGGGTGGTGACGCCCTTTAAAAATGCTTGAAGCTGTGACTGAAAACTTGAACCATGTAAATAGGACACTGGATTCTGAGTTTTTGAATTAGATGCTGTATGCTACACCAAAGATGTTAAATTTATGTAAAACTGTGTATGAAGTTAGTTTGAGTCATGTGAACTTTATGTTGTGCTTAAGATGTAACCTGTTATTTTGACTTATGACAGCAGAAAAGCAGACAAAGCAGACATTTTTTTTTAGTGTACAATTATATACTCGAAATTGATGTTCAATAATTTTGTATTGTGTTTGTCACAACCAAGAGAATACAATAATTACCATCTGTACAGGAAGTCAAGCATGACCTTTCAAGGAAATAGTATTCATTATTATAAGTTTGTAGTCATGGATTTGAGTTTTGACCTTAACTGGTCTTGTGATATTAATGTCAAGCTTGATATGAGTGACTATTTTAAAATAAACAGCATGTTCTAGTTTTCTACATGATGTGTTTGAGAATTACTTTTTATTTAAAGCTATAAAGGTCTTACAAATCGCTTGAAACATTTCAATAAAAATATCATAGTTTAGATCAGATAATTTCTTTGATTTTGCTGAATTTCTCAAAAAAATATTAGACTGCTGGGGCCAGTTCCTGAAAGGCATAATACATTGTAACTCTATTCCAGGGATAAATCTGCCTTATTTCAACAGGTATTTTCTGGAATAAAGCAGATTTATCCCTGGAATAGAGTTATTACACCTTTCAGGAACCTGCCCCTGGTCATTTAGTGTTCTGGAAACCTTGGCCAGTTGCTGGTCATTAATATTTAGCCACAGCATTAAAAAGATTCAATACAATAGCCATTTGCACACAAACCTGAAGTATTGGTACTTCACATCTCAACCCCCAGCGCTATCACTTTATAATGTTGAATGTTTATAGTGTGCATGAAACAACAACATCTGAAGACTAAACCTTAAATCTCAGTTTGTGTGGTGTTCACAAGTATACTGGATGTTCTGTTTACATATGCATACTGGCTAATTCATTTTCAAATACAGTGAACAAGACCAAAAAAAGTAGGAAAGAACTGCGTGTTTTGTTATCACATCTGACCGAAACCGCATTGTCTTTTTGATAGAAACTTCTAGCAGCAACGTGAAATTTCGTACATAGTTATTCAAAGTTTCAAAGAGGGCTGCAAATTTTCGAAGAGATTTTATCTTCAGAACACTTTTTGCAAACATTTCAATTGTCTTGAAACATCAGGCATCGACTTGGTTCATGACATGGCAAAAAAAATCACTGAGTTTTACAGACTAGATCTGCATAAACAACACTCAAGAAATAACTCTTTTTAGACAGCACATCATAAACAGTTTTATATAGATCTTCAGCCTTAAAGAAAGAGTATTTTGCCATTTTAATCACTTCTGCAAGCCTTGTAGAACTGGAGATATCACTACTAAATATGTTTGCCATGACGCTGAAAATCTTTGCTTGCTGGTGTATACTAAAAATGAAGGGCTGAGAGCATTAACTGCCTATGTGTAATTTTAGATCGTTTTTCAATTTTCCTCGGAAATAAAACAAATTTTTGCATGTGACTTGCAAGCAATTCGATTCAAAAACATTGTCTGGTATTTTTATTCACTGATTTTTGTTTCACTTCCAAGCAAAATCAAAAAACGACCTAAAATTACACAGGCAGTTTATGCTCTTGGCCCTTCATATATCTGCCTTATTAACATGCATGAAGCAATGCCCAAGGCTATTCTTTATGCGCAATGTGCCTTTTTGACTCATAAACAGCGCACAAGATGCCCATCCGACTTGGAAATGGTCGACTTTTTTAAATGCAGCGCTTATTACCAGTGTTTTGCTTACTGATAGTGCTCAAGAAGCTTCCTTAGCTGGAAAATAGTGCGCAACATTCTAGGTTGACTTAAAAAAAGCACACCACAGCCTTGGTTAACCTTAACCCATTGACTAAAAGTCATTTCTAAGCTAGAAAAAGGACTGAATTTCGTTATGATGGTTGAATTTTGGTTTTTTGACGATGATTTCCCTAAAAAACATGAAGGCAAAAAGGGGCATTTTTGTTGTTTCTCTTTGACGTTAAAAACAGCCAGTTTCGTTCTTGTCCAAACTCAAAAGGCCATATTTCGTAAAAATCACTACGTTTCTTGCATTTATTGGATATCCAAATTTAAAGGGCATTCCATTTCGTGCTCACAACTAACAGTTAAGGCAATATTCGTGCGATTGAGAAAGTTGCAATGTTTTGAAGCATGGGAGTTTTTTTACGGCCGGTTTTGGCCGGCACGGGTGCCAATGGGTTAAATAAAACATAATTTTTTTTTTATGTCAATATTTTTTATTGCTCACCTACTTAAACAAAAGCCTTTGAGGCTAGTAACATATCAACACTATTTTATTTGAAAACAACCATATGCTGCAAGATCTGGGGGGGAGGGTACCATTTTCTGGCCAGTATTTAGCTTCAAGGTTGAAGTTGCATGAAAGCCAACTTGAGGGGGTGGTGATTTTAAAAACTAGACAATGGAGGTCGAGTTGGAGCCACTAGTGACAGTCAGAAGTCGATGATCATCTCATCTAGGGTAATTGAGTTTTATACTGTGGCTTGTCACGTGACCTAGCCAACTGCAAACCCAGGAGGTAACATGAAATGAAGCCTGGCCCTGCTAAGTTACCCACCCGGGCCCCTAGAAACTGTTTTAACTGTAGAATCCTAACTCTGACCCTGGATTTAAACTACCACCAACCATGACTTTCACTGGATAGTGTTAAAAGGACCGGTCACGTGACCTCTATTTTTCTTTGTTAACCCATTGACTACCACGGGTTTTTACATTTTCGGAGTGATTTTCCACCTATAAACGATGAATAGCAATTCGTGACTCTTTATTTGAACTACCAGGGAAAAGTGGTGCTGTCCTAAGGCACTGGAGGCTCAAGGTTTCTGAAAACGTCATTTTGACGTAGCTATTTTTTATCCGTGAAGCGACAACAATGGCCCAAGTTGGGTTTGCTTGCGATTTCTGCTAAATTTACAGCCATTTTTCATCTTTAGCAGCTGCCTGATGAGCATCATTAAGCGAGACGGTAGCTAAGAGTCCACTTTCTCAAATAATCGAGCAAGGTGATGTACTTTGTTGTTGAATTTGGCTTGTTACTCGACGAACTGGGAATTTGGCCGGTCGAACACTTAGTACCTTTGGGACTCGACTATTGATGAATTTCTCGACCTACCGCCACATATTTTGGAATTTCTGTGTACTGAAGATGACCACGAGCAGGAAATTTTGGTGGTAGGTCAGAGTGGCTGTAGACTTAGTTTATATGTGAAAGAATTGGGGGAAGGAACGGGCGCTGTCAAAAATTCTCGTTAGTTCCCAGCATGCAATGCGCTCAAGATGTTGAAAATGTCGGGAAGGCCCGAATGCACTGGAACAAAAGGCTGTATCTACGCTCGGGAGAAGAATATGAACAAAAAAAGTCATTTCTAAGCTAGAAAAAGGACTGAATTTCGTTATGATGGTTGAATTTTGGTTTTTTGACGATGATTTCCCTAAAAAACATGAAGGCAAAAAGGGGCATTTTTGTTGTTTCTCTTTGACGTTAAAAACAGCCAGTTTCGTTCTTGTCCAAACTCAAAAGGCCATATTTCGTAAAAATCGCTACGTTTCTTGCATTTATTGGATATCCAAATTTAAAGGGCATTCCATTTCGTGCTCACAACTAACAGTTAAGGCAATATTTGTGCGATTGAGAAAGTTGCAATGTTTTGAAGCATGGGAGTTTTTTACGGCCGGTTTTGGCCGGCACGGGTGCCAATGGGTTAAGCCAGCGCGCATAGATTTTGTCTGACTTGAAAACAGCACTCAAAAGATTTAGGGTTATTTTTAAGTTTAGAGTTAGGGTTAAAATTAGGGCTAGGGTTACGTTGGGGTTAGGGCTAGGGTTAGAGTTAGGTTAGGGTTAGAGCTAGGGTTAGGGTTAGAGCTAGGGATATGGTTCGGCCTAGGGCATAACAAACGTTTAAAGTAGGCGGCGTATTTTGACTCTCGCACAGGTTCTTGGTTCCTCCGAAATGAAAAGAGCGCACAGGTTTCTTGGTTGATTCTTAATTCTTTCGCGAAGGCTTTGGCTTTGTTGGCTTCAAGACGTAAATATTTGCATAAGATGTGAAATTTAATCCATATCGTCTGATGCGTAACACAACGACTTGTTAAAATATCTCGCGTGCAAGTACTTTTTTGCTGGTGTTTATCTCGCTTGAAAATACGTTTTGCTGATGTTTACAAGCCTCCATAGAATCCAAATAGCCGAGTTGATCGACGTGAAACTGATTTATATGTTGAAATTCGGCAGCATGTCTCCCTGTGTTTCTCTATGACCGACATGAGTAATATTTTCCACACGCGCCCATGCAACTTTTCCCTGGATTGTTTTCAAGATACTCATCGAAAACAGACGGACTTCTCGTCATGCTGATTTCCCTCTCTTGGATGAATTTTCCATATAATAATGTTTCCGAATTTTGACAAACTGTTTCACGGCTTCGATGGCCCACGAGACAGCGCCCACTTCAGCCGCAATGAATTGTGGGAATGTTATGCCCTCCACGAGCGAAAACACTCTGCAAACATCAGCGAGTTTTTTTGCCCTAAACTCCAAAAACACCTCTCCTTTTCGCAAATTCTAGCATGACAACATTTCAGAAATGGACCAAGACTAGCAAAACCGAGCCAATTTTGAGACGAGAGATGTTTTCAGAGTTTTTTTTCTGCCCGGCTCTTAATCTCTACTCCCAAACCGGAGAGCCAAATTAATCTCTCTCTTCATGGTTTGGCAAGAAGAGAAAACACGACTGGCTTCTTCAGCTGTGTTAGACTTGCGGATCTAAAGACTTCAGTTTTACCCTTCAGTTACAAGCATTTGGCACTTAGCTTTCAAATAAAGAATACCCTTGGGCATCGCTTCATGCATGTTAATAAGGCAGACATATGAAGGGCTGAGAGCCTAAACTGCCTATGTGTAATTTTAGGTTGTTTTTCAATTTTCCTCAGAAATGAAACAAATTTTTGCATGTGACGTGCAAGCAATTCAATTCAAAAACATTGTCCAGTATTTTTATTCACTGATTTTTGTTTCATTTCCGAGCAATATTGAAAAATGACCTAAAATTACACATAGGCAGTTTATGCTCTCAGCCCTTCAAATAACAACACAACAAGAGGCTACAATTAGCCTAAACCCGGGCTTGTAAAAAACAGTATTGTATCCCTAACTTAGTGCTAAACAAAAGAATAGAGGGAAGTCTGTCTTTCTTACATCGGACGCATTGTGTTTAGCTTGTGTTGGAGTCTATTTCTTTAGACCCCTATCAACATTTATTCCTCTAAAATACAGCTCAACCATTGAGAACAGTAATTATAACACTTGTAAAAAATATTTCTAAAAGAACAAGAAAAAGAGAAACAGAAAAATAAAGCCCGTGATATATACCACTAAAAAAGCTAAAAGACATCAAACCCGGGTTAGCTGTGTCACAGGCAAGAACAGTGACCTTTAGGCCACAGAGGTTTATCCTTTTGCAAGGTGATAAAAATAGTGTATTGATTCCAAAAAAAAAACTAAGCACACTTGTTTTCGCTTCGATGGATAATTGTTTGAGAAAGGAAACGCTTATCGAACGATGTAGGATTTTTTCGCATAAACGTTAATGGAGTACGTCTCGGTGAAATGTGAGTAGAAAATTAATTAGCAGAGTGAAACTGTTTACAAACACTTCTCCTTTGTCGTCTCATGTTATTATAATCGGCTCCGAAGCACAAGACCTAGAAAACTCAGACCCACCCCCCCAAACTGTAAAAACTCAAACCCCTCATAAACGGCGATAATTCATTTTGCCCACGTTTATTTCACTTTGAAAATTTGTATAGTTGTGAGGGGGTCTGAGTTTTCCAGTTTGGGGGAGGGGGGGTGGGGGGGGGGGGTCTGAGTATTCTAGGTCTCGTGCTCCGGAGCCGATTATAATAACGTGAAGTGTTTGTTATCTGCGATAAATAGACGGTGTAACATTTCAGCGCACTGAACGGCGATAATATATTTTGTCCACGTTTATTTGACTTTGAAAATTTGTATAGTTTTGAGGGGGTCTGAGTTTTCCAGACTTGGGGGGGGGGTGGCGGGGGGGGGGGGGGCTGAGTTTTCTAGGTCTGAGGTCTGAGTTTTCTAGGTCTGAGTTCTCCAGACACCCGATACGGGGAACACGGCGGCAATCCATCTGGAGTTAAATTTTGGTCATGTTAAAAGCTTTCTTCTCGCTGTTGAACTTGCAAACATTCGTATAGACACTTCTCTTAACATATTAGTTGTTCAGACTTCAAAGACACAAGGTGAATCGACGTTTTCCAATACGTGACAACAGGCATCATTCTTGCTGTTGATATGAGATTTACACTTCCAAATCACTCGGCCGGGAAAGGTCAAACTCCCTTTGTCTGTAGTCTCTAATTTTTGGCGCTCCCCTCGCGTCGCGTCTCCTCGCAACTTCGCGCGCGCACGTGGCCCCAAAATCCGTGGCCAAAATTAGAGACTACTCGCAATCTCCTGAAGCAGTCCATCTGCCATTAAGTTAACTCATGTTAAAAGCTTTCTTCTCGCCGTTGAAATTGCAAACATTCGCATAGACACTTCTCTTAACATATTGTTTGTTCAGACTTCAAAAGCCACAAGATGAATCGACATTTTCCCGTACGTGACAACACGCATCACTGTTGTTAAAAATAGTTAGCGCTTGCGCAGAAACGCCGGAAGTGCCATTTGTGGATGATACTCGACGACGAAAAAGAATAATCGTCGGTAGTTTAAGACCCGGGCGCCGCGCGAGACGCGCGCAGCCCGGGTAATTAAGATTTTAGTTGCTAAGAAATACCTCTTTTTTAGACGGCATGTTATAAACAGTTTTACATTAAATTTCACCCATGAAGAAAGAGTATTTTGCCATTTCAATTGTCTATGTACGCCTTGTAGAACCAGAGATAACTATTTTATGTTTGCCATGATGCCAAAAATCTATGCTTGCTGGTGCATACTAAAAATAGCAACACAATGCAACACAATTGAGATTTTACTTGAAAAGAAATAACTCTTGAGAGGGTGCCTCAAAAACAGTTTTATATCGAGTTTCAGCCTTGAAGGAAGCATATTTTGCCATTTTAATCATCTCTGTACACCTTGTAGAATCGGAGATATCACTATTTTGTGTTTGTTGTGACGCCGAAAATTAACACTTGATGCTGTATGCTAAAAATGACAACATAATAGACTTTGAGGCTATTCTTTTCTCCACACTGAAAGTTCAGCTAAAATTCATTGCTTCGAAAATTTGTTCTTTCAAAATTTTGAAAAAAATCTAACACTGCTTCTTTGAAATTTCGAAAGAGTTTGCCAATTTTCGCCATCATATCTGCGAAATTTCATGCCATGCGATACAAAATTTTGATGACTGGTACATTCAACGCTTTCAAGTGCTGTCCTTTTTTATAATTATTTCTGGAGAGATCAGTCAAGCGACAAGCTCATTAGTTTCTTGACTCGAAACTCGAAAGACTCGCCTCGAAAGTCTCAAAACTCGACTCAAGACTCGATCCTCGAAATTATTGAGAATTTATAAAAATTTTCGAGAATAGAGAATCAAGTCTCGAGACTTGAGGATTGAGACGCAAGGGACTGTCTACTTACTTTTGAGCAGTACTGTAACTAATATTCACAAACTTAAATAGATTAACATGTAAAAATAAATACCTAAATTAAATTATATGACAAATAAAGATTTACATTGCACTGTTACACTGTAAGTATTCAAAAAAATTGTTCTTAGACAATTTCTGTCTTGGTAACACAGTGGATAAATAGCATAGTAACTGTTGTAATCCACAGGTCATGAGTTCAAATCCTGCCATTATCGAAGTCTAATCTATCTAAGCATCTTTCTTTCTTTCGTTAACTCTAGGAACTGGAAGTTAAGGTTGAGTGACTGACATGATGATGATAAAACACACACACACACACACACACACACACACACACACACACACACACACACACACAAAAACCGGTATTACGGTACTAAAAGCAGCTCATCACCACAGCAACAGCCACTTAAAGCTGTAATTATGATCCACTTGAACTAAAATCTAAGCATTAATCCTGCATGAAAGGCCATAAAAGACACTTTTGAATCCATTGCAAATTTCTTGTTAAAAATGGTCTTTAGCACCATTAGGGTCATATCAAAGGGTAACATTCCAGAGAGTCTATGAAGTATGGATGTTTCAGACCTCAGATCACAACAAATGAACAAATCATTCATTACTTAACAAGAACTTTACTCCCACAAACAACTGCTTCAGCACAAGACTCTGATGATAACTATAATATCAGGGACAAACCTGTTGTTGTTTGCTACAAATTGCTGGATCCTTCAATCCAATGGTCACCAGTTCCACACTTCCTAATAGCAAAGTTAGTTTCCTTGGCTGGCTGGTTGCATCATATACTGTACTTTAAATTTTAGTTCTGTAAAATCTGTGAACGTGGCCTTCCATAAAAAGGTCTGAAACAGAAAGACAGAATAAAATCTATAACAATAGCAAATTTCTAAACAAATGTTTTATTGTTACATACATGGAGAGAGCTTCTCCCAGTAAACAGGGTTCCTTTTCTAACCCTGAAAGAGCATTTTTTTTTTTTTGCTTTGTTGTTGTTTTCATTTGGTCATTTCTTGCCCTTTTTGGCTGTAAGTTTGGCACCCTGTTTAAGTGGAAATGACGTGACTGTTGAGTGGTGTGACCTGAGAGAGAGTGACACCACTAAAGTGGTTAAACCAGTGTAAACCAGGGAGCTGTGAAGATGAACACAAGTAACTTTGTGAGCAGGGACAGAAATTCTGTAACCTTTCATTCTATTAGTGATATAAAGCGCTGTTGCAATGTCATCATGCCACCCTCCCATCCTGAGCAGAAATGTTCCTTTTTATTTAAACTTGGAAGCTTCTTCTAATTGGATTCACTTTAAAGTAATGTTTTTCCTGGTTTTCATGGCAAAGACCCTTTTTTCACTAGTAACAAAATAGCTTCCCTTCCTATGGAAAAAGCAATTGTGTGACATAGACAGGAGTGTGTGACAAGAGATTGTGTGACACAAACCTGACGTGACATTTGGTAAGACAATATGAGTTCTATAATACAATCCAAGCCATTCAGCAGAAAACACTTTTCGCTCAATACTGCTTTCATGACTACACAATGTTGTCTGACGTAAAAAGGAGACATGTGACTTGGTGAAAGGAGTAGTAGAGTAAAAGGTACAATGAAATTCTACCATATACAATGTACATCTCAAACAGACAAACCTGCTACAACATACTAGCAAGGCTGTGCTCTAAGAAAAATTTCAGGGAGCCCTTTGGGCTCCTAACGATACCAGCTTGGGTTCCCAGGCCTAAAAGTTAGTGGCCCAAAACAATTCATTCATTCATTCATTAATTAGTTAATTAATTAATTAATTAATTAATTGATTAATTAATTAAGTATGCAAACAAATAAGAGAACATTTTATGATGTATATTTCCTATTTTTTTTCAATATCACAACCTGAACAATGGAAAACTATTCAAACAGCTCTAGATTCAATACAATTTGTTTTCAGTCACAAATAAATTATATAATCTAATTAAGAAACTTAACCGGCACTTTCCTTTATCTGGCAATCTAAGGGTTGAAACAAAGCTGCAAGATCTTTCAGTTCCATTGGAACGGATACGGATACATCATGTGTCACTCAGGGTTTAGTATCCAGTATGTATGTGAGAAAAAAGCGCATTTGTCACATGCAACTCATCTAAGTTTCACGCAAATTAGTGCAACCAAAACACCTGGGAAAAGACGAGTTCTGCGATGCGATAGTAATATAAAAGTTTAATTGGACTTGGTGCTTGTGAAAGACATTGAGGGCAAAGACTAAAAAACTTAGCTGTTATTTACCATTTCGTCTGAAATTAGAAGTAACAGAAATACCATAGAGCCTCACGTTAAAAATTGCAAGTTAATTCATGAAGGCTGAAGTGTCACACTGTTCTTCCTTTGTTTACTTTTGCCATTTTTGTATCAATTTTTACATGACTGATATAGCAGCAAGCAGCGATGCCAAAAGTTAGTTGCCTCAGGCAACCGGGCGCCACTAGAGCACAGCCTTGACTAGTGTGACACAAATCCAAATGTTTAACAGTAAACTGTGATGTCAACAGGTGTGTGTGACTAAACCACTGCTTATCGTGTTTTGCAATTTGGAAGTGTCAAAACAGCATTTATTGATTGAAAACTTGTACCTGTAGGGATTTGAGATTTCAAAGTACCTTGCAATGGGCAGCACTTTGGGAGAAAAGTAGAACAAATTTTACATTTCTAGTTAAGCGCATTGAAACTTAATCCCCCTCAGCCAGCAGAGCATAACATTCAGTGCTAATATCTTGCTCTCAAAACTGTAAGAAAACGCCTATTTTTGGCAAGTAGGCTTTTTGATCGTGTTCTTTCTGAATATGCGAACAAATCCCATAAGTACGCAAATTTAGTTTTTGTCACAGCATCACTTTACGATTCTGTTGGCCCTACATCTAACAGTCTTGATGCATTAAACATCTGGCTGTTATGTGCATCTTATCCAAATCCTGTATGCATAAACTGGGACGCGAAAATTCAAATACAAGATTACAAGATTTCTTCATGTAAGGGACCGTTTTCCCTGGAGCCTTGACTGCATGGAACTCTTGGTGCTAAGTTTGTCCCAATTCAGAGCATGACTCACTTTGATACTTGATGGCTTAGACAGGTGAGACAACTGACAACTAAGACGTCTTTAAGTGCCTCATTCAGACCCACTTAATTTCAGATATTTAATTCATCTGTTATTCAATGCATGTGCTTTGGACGTCCTCTAGTATACACTGTAGACACAACCACTAGTCCTCTTTATGACCAGTCTTGATTGCTTTTATGAGTGATAGGTGTTGGAGTTTGTGAAAGTATAGGCATTATAAAACGATTCTTCTTTCACATTCATTGTGTTATCAACTATAGCGGTTTTCATTTGCAGTCAGCTTTACAGAATATTCAACAGTTCTAAGGTTTTGATTTTCGGAGAAATCTAAGAACGAGATTTTCAAGATGAAAATGTCAGTGAGACTACAAGAAAAGATTACGCCAGAAATGGGAAGAAATTTACTTAAATGAGTGCAGAAAGGGTTTGTGTTTCACTTGAACATTCCAAAATATTAAATCTCTTCCCCTTTGCATTACAACTTCACCTCGATTTAAGTGTGTCATTGCGAAAAGGGTGAAACTGCTGTATTTCTTGCCTGAAGGTGCAACTATATTCCTCTGGGCATTGAGTTCGAGTCAGTCGGAGTAGTGTTCGAGAATTACCGAAGTAGCGTCAAATAAGTTCGGCTGCACTCTCTTTAAAAAAGGTGAGATTTTAGTCCGGAAGCCCTTGAAAGCAATTGAAAAGACTAGAACAAAGTAGTGAAGTTGTGAAGATATCCTTTTGTTGTTGACATGTAAATAAAGGCGGCAAAATCACTGCAAAGTTTCCATGCATCAGCGTTTTTCGTAAAGCACGTCCAACTTTGATTTACATGTATGGAAATATTTCACTTTGAGAGCTTCAAAAAGAGATCTTAAATGACTTGTTTTGGTTATCCAAAGTGGAAATTCATGTTTTTAACTTAGAGCGTCACACTTCTTGCGTTGCAAATCGTAAATTTCAAGAAGATATCCTTTTGTTGTCGACATGTGAATGAAGGCAGCAAAATCACTACAGAGTTTCCATGCGTCAATGTTATTCATAAAGCACGTCCAACTTTGATCCACATCTATGGAAATAGTTCGCTTTGAGAGCTTTAAAAAGAGATCTTAAATGACTTGTTTCGGTTATCCAAAGTGGAAATACATGGACTTTTACTCCGAGAGCAACAAGAAGGGATTTGTTGATTTCGAAGAACTTTGAGTCGCCGATCAAAGTTGGCTTGAAGTTCTGAGGCCAAGTTTCCATATGCGATGAGTTATCCATTTCTCCATTCTAATATTCATTTACTCCATCTTTAATACGCCAATAATTGAAAATTTTCAGGTTGAGGTTTCAGCTTTACGATCGAGATTCGAGATTAAACGCGTGTTTGGGTACTTCAATGCATCGTACATGACCGAATCCGCTCATTGTCATAACAACCGACACGAACTGACCAATTGCGTTGTGGCATTTGTAATTATGCGGTTAGCATCTCGCAACGTGAAGTCTGAAGTCAAAGCGGCGATCGATTGTCGATGTTTTTATTCACCATGGAAAAATATTCTCGGGAATTGGCGATAATGGAGGCAAAGGCAACCAGAAATAGAAATCTGACGCCATCCAGACGTTCTGTATCACATTCTATGAAAACTCCTGACCAGCGCAATCTGGATTCAGAGATAAGCTTTCCAAAAGCTTATAAAGTTATACCTCATGCTGATCAGTTAAAAAAACTGCTTACAAAAATATGCTTATCCATCATCATGTTCATCTGGGATCAGGTGGGAGGTTTACCTGTAGCTTACAATTGTTTGGTTTATCAACGTAGTTGATAATGTAAATTGACCACCGTACAGGGATTCGATTAGCTGACGTTTCGAGCGTTAGCCCTTCGTCGGAGCTTACAATTGTTATTTGATTCTCCAGCTTTCACTGTGAGCTGTCATCGACCGAATAACAAAGGAGATTAAAAAATCATCCAACTAGAAAATTTCAAACAAAGGAAAAATATCTCGCCTACTTCAAAGGTTTGCGGCCTTCGGAAAAGGTGCCACATAATCGTCAAATGTTCGACAGGAATAAGTAATGAATCCAGAACAATAGATTGAATACATGAATTCTCAACAACCCCAAAATTTGGGGTACACACTTAAATCGGTGTGAAGTTGTCATGGGATAAATTATGTAAGCTTACAGAATTAACACATCTTCGTACGAAAGTCCAGAAAATTGTTAAGCTTATTGTGTGGATAAACTAAATTGAATGTGTCAACGGAGCTTTTCCAGTTACTCGAAGACCAAGATGAAATTTTCACGTCACTTCTTACTGTTCTTGGGGAAAACGTTACGGCTATTGGAAAAGACGTCCGAGGAAAAAGACGACATACGGTGACGAACCCAAAAGCGCACCACAACACGCGATTTCTAAAACTTCGTCCACCCCGCCATGACTTACGTCCTTCCAGCAAAAGAAAAGTTGACGGAGAATTAGGTTATTACAGTGTTCCATAAGCTTAATTAAATGAACAGATACTCTTTTTACGTTTTTGGACGGCACAAAGTCTTCCCGAACGAGACGAGAACGCCGTTTAATCGATTCGCTGCATTTTTAAAATTGACGATTATTTTAATATTTGACTTCAATTTAAAGCTCACACAAACACAAATACCTAATGTAACTTTTCAGCTGAATTTCCCTTTTTAGAACTTAAAATAGCCTTACTCGGAGTTGTAGCGAAACGACTACAGCGCGATCGCCAAACGAACCTTGGTGGCAAATCGAGCAGAGACGGACATGCCTTTGCGTCTCCAAACTCGTTTACAAACACACAAGGCAAAAACACACGCCCACAAGTCCACACGATTTAAAAAAACACTAATTCGTACTGAACAGTCTTGACATAGAAGCGGGTATAAGCAGCCCACGGTGTTTGTTATCGTTCTAGCGTGCACTAACAACTAAAGCTCAAGCTTCATGTTGCTCGTTCAGAGTCAGTAAGGACCAGTAAGCTTTGTACGTACTAAAAGCTTGGAAGAACTGGCTCCAAAACCAGTCATAATATCTCCAACTTTCGTGAGCTCCTCACATCAAACTTTCAAAACCCACTCCAAACTTTTTTAAGCTTAAGTTCGTTTGTCGCTCGCTCGAAGTCGGACAAGGCAAGGCATATTAAAGTGTGAATTTTCATAGATCATAACGCTGAAAATTCTATTAACTTACTTTTTGACGAGGACCACTTTCTTGTCCTTTTAAAGAACTTTCTTGTCGCAGAAACCACATTAAACAACCAATGCAGGAGCACAACCAACCACTTGCCCCCGAGTACGACACCGACGAGAATCGCGTGGAAAGGTCGCTGGTTTGATGAATCCCTGTCAATCATTCCATTGTTTTATTCCCCAAGGGGCAGAGGGCAAAAAAAAAATGGTGTGATCCCAAAAGTGCAATGTCCCGACTTTTGGACCGACCCAAATTTACAAAATTACGCCTGTTGATTTAGACGTCGAACTTAATTTGTCGTTCCACAGGCGTTCCTAATATAGTTCGGGTTCCAGTTCTGAGTAAAACTGATTAAATATTTACAATATAATAATTCATGTGGATGATATATGAAATGAATCATATATGAACTGCGGAAATGAAATCAAATGAAGAATGATCCTCGCAGTTGTGAACGCAATTTATGCAATTGCGTACCCTGCGAGCAGAGGCCCTTCGATCTTCCTAGATAAGTCCTCTTCCCGACTTATCTAGGAAGATCGAAGGGCCTCTGCTCGCAGGGTAGCAATTGCGAAAAGAAGCCTGAAAAAAAAAATTTCAGGACTTCAAGTCCTGAACTTTTTTCAGGCTTCTTTTCGCAATTGCATAAATTGCGTTCACAACTGCGAGGATCATTCTTCATTTGATAATAATTCATGCATTAGGTTCGGCGTCTGAAACAAAGCCGTACCAAAGTCGAAATTTCCGTCTCGTCCAGCCGAAAAGAACGCCTGAGTCGTTCCAAATAAAATAGCCGTTCTTAATTAATTCAGACGCCGAACTTTTCATGTACTAAATTGAATGCATTATAGGTTCGGCTCCTGAAAATTACGGCGTCTGAATCGTAGACGCGTCTCCTCGCAACTTCGCGCGCGCGCGACTTTCGCCCGCCCCACATATCCATCGCCGAAATACTCGCAGTCTAGCTTTACACGGATACCGATCGCTACCAAACCAATATAACCAGTTGTCTCTTCTTGGTCTTCTTGTTTTGGTTTGTTTAATATTTTTTTATATGGAAATTTATTTTCATATGATTTCGAAGTCGAATTCCGTTTTCAGAATATGTTTTCTTTGGGAAAACCATATTCCTAGACTCACTCCCAGCTGAATAGTCCCCCAGCAACACGAAACACGTTACCTTCTCGAAATGTTATGTTTTAGTACCTGAAATTTAGTCCTCATTCCAAATTCATGAGGCAAAACACGGTTTTTGCCTTTTGGCCAATAGTGAATTCCTCGGCATTATGCACATGGGCTCCTGGCACATGTCATCGGCTTCCCCGTGGGGTCGACCCCTGGGCTAACCAGGGGGTTGTAAAATCAGTCAAGCAAACTTGAGGAATTTCCCCAGGGGGTCTGGGAATCTCTCAAGACAAAGTCCCCTGCGTGAGTTGTCTCTCAGCTGAAAATCCCCGTGACATCCTCTTCAAACTTGCAAAATTCCCCCACCCCCTAACCTTTGATCGTAAAACAGTGTCAAGATTTTCCCCTACCCTCGGGAAAATAATCCCATCCATCTCCTTGTATTTCCCCACATATCTCCCTGGTAGCCCCGGGGGTCGACCCCACGGGAAGGCCGATGACATGTGCATTACAAAAACATTGTACTGCATCAACGAAAAAAAAACGAAACGACACGAAAGGTCACGGAACATGGCAACCAAAGGACGTAAAATCTCCTGTTGCTGTGGCAACCACGAGATAAACTGAGAACTTAATTTCAAGTGCGCTAACCAAGCTTCAATCGAACATCTGGGCCCTGATTATGAGTTCCAGATCTCTATCGCGTGATAGCTAATATCCCAATATTCCAACAGTAGCCAAAGTAAGTTATGACCAATTTTCTAATTAATTATCTAAGACGCAAGGGAAGAATAGTTTCTTTGCGCTAAAATAAGTCCCAGCCGAAAGTGAAGTAAAATAAACACATATCTACGAAATGAGGTGCATTAAAATACAGTTAGCTCAGTTACTCTTGGCATCAGTGAACTTAACAAGGTAGCGTGGGACAAGTGATAAACATGTTTTTGTGTTTTCTCATGACCTCAGTGGGATTCATTTGTAATGACATATATTGGCTAGAATTTTATTCTGAGTCGCACGTTTATGACAGAGGTTATGTACTCCACTTTGGTGCGAACGGTACTGAATAAAAGAGAAAAAAATTACGATCGAAAGAGTATTCACTAGATACCATGCCACTGGCTTAAACTTATTGTGATACTAACTGGACAAAAGGAAGAAAATTTTTTCAAAGGAAATAAAAAAGGCAAAGCGAGACATGATGCGTTATTAAACACTTTAAAATACAAATCGTTAGTCTTAGAGCGCTTTTCAATTGAGTGTCGTAAAACCAAAACTAAACTGGCAATTACTCCAGCCAATCACAACAGAGGTAAGCAGTGCAATGAGCCAATCACAATACGAAGTAATTACATGTCACCAGCGCAAAGCGCGGGAAAATACGCGCGTGCAAGTCACGATTGGTTGTGTGAAATGGTTTGCATGTGGAAATGTCGCGCTGGGACAGCTCTTAAGACTGGTTCACACTTGTGACATAAGCACAAGCGTAAACGCAAGCATAAGCATAAGAAAACGCTAGTGTGAATTGAGGTGAAATAAGCACAAGCATAAGCACAAGAAAAAGAAACATTTTCCTTTTTCTTGTGCTTATGCTTAATGCTTATTTCACAAGTGGGAACTGGTCTTGTTTATCCGCCGATGTGACTCGCTCTGCACATGCGTAAGTCGCTAGTGCGAACGTCATTATGCTTATACTTGTGCTTACGCTTGTGCTTACGCTTGTGCTTACGCTTGTGCTTACGCTTGTGCTTATGTCACAAGTGTGAACCAGGCTTAATACCCTATAGAATATTAGAGAAGAATATCCGAGCCCCGTTTTCTATTAAATTCTAAGCTTTTCCCAACGAAGCGAGGGACCCGTTATGGACGAACCAAGTTAAAATTAATAAGGAAAAAAAGTTGTGTGTTCTTTAAAAACACGAATTTAATGGGAAATTACCCGGGTTTCAATGGAACTGAATTCTGTAAGTCTACTGAACTTTAATTCAGGCTGTGCGAGCTAGCTAGCGTACAATATGCTTTTTTTTTTGTTCGAGACTCTCGTGTCACTGTTAAAACTCACAGTTCATACCTGGTTTGTGAAAAGTTTAGCACGCGGTCGCGCGAGGAATTAACGCCATGACCCGTTTTATGCTGTCGCCCCAGGCTCAACCGGCATGAGGAAACGAGCGACTCTTGGGACAAGAATAGGAGAGGGGGTTACCCGCAGGGGTTTGCCCCGGCAGCATATTTATGGCAAAACGCAAGTACCGCGGGATCTGAAGGCATTAGCCCCGTTAGTTGACTGACATAAACTGCAAAGAGAGATAACAGTGCTGTCGATTACGAGGAGTGTGAATCTAGCAAGGGCGTGTTTTGCTCAAGTGTGTTCAGGTATGCAGCAGTCTGGAAAACTGGCAAGGTACCTTTTTGATGACTCCCGGCGGAATGTACAATGTTTTCCATCTTGCTTCGTCATGTCGTGTAACTTTTGCTGATTTAAGGCCTTTTAAAAAATTCGTCAACAATTGCATTTATCTCTCATCCTATAGTGAACAGGAACGTCGGAGAAAAGGAAAGAAAGGGTAGCACAACACGACGTTTTAATTCCTTCAAGTTAGATAAGATGACAACGTAACGTTTTTATAAATAGTTTTCTTGCCGTCAGAGAAAGCAGCTTTTGCGAGTGTCGCCTGTTGTTAAGCCTTTAGAAAGACTTTCCACTTGATTCTGTATAAATTGTAGATTGAAGAGGTAATCGTTTCATAGAAGCTGAATACAAACCCTTCGGCGTGTACACATTTCAACGTAGGTTCGATTATAGTTTATTTACGATCTCTTATAGCTAAACATAAATTAAGCGAAAATGCTGCAATAATTTGCAAATGGGTAGGCCTGAACATGCCTCATCTAGGTGGTTTCCCGTCATCTGACGCTTATACTTAATTGGTGGAAAATGATTTACCGCAGCAATTATATGATGACGTGGAAAGTTAGCATTGACGAATCACAAGGAAGAGATTTGTGTAACGCGCCAGTTTGAAATTGTCAAAAAAAAAAAAAAAAAAAACTTGTGGGAAGTTTCCCAGTTTGATTTAATTAATTTCAGCGTTTATGCGGTAGGATAGTGTGTATTGTTCGTGAGCATTATTTGGAAGATCAGTCTCAAAAGAGAGTTTATCATGCATACATGGCTCTTTATGAGGCTGTTAACATGGGCGAAACAATGAACCGGAGAAATGCATAGTTAATGTGCATAAAGTTCCATTTACCTTCGCCCGCGCGACAGTGAACTATAATGTCAGTAGCGATGAATTTCATTTCGAAAGAGGCCATTATCACGTCAGAGCAAGGAATTAACGCCAGGACCAGTTTTATGCTGTCGCCTCAAGGCTCAACCGGCATAGGGAAACGAGCGACTCTTGGGACAAGAATAGGAGAGGGGGTTACCCGCAGGGGTTTGTCCCGGCAGCATATTTATGGCAAAACGCAAGTACCGCGGGACTGTGAAGGCACTTTGCTCCGTTAGGTGAATCACATAAGGTGCAAAGAGAGATAACAGTGCTGTCGATCGTGAGGAGTGTGAATCTAGCAAGGGCGTGTTTTGTTCAAGTGTGTTCAGGTATGCAGCAGTCTGGAAAACTGGCAAGGTACCTTTTTGATGACTCCCGGCAGAATGTACAATGTTTTCCATCTTGCTTCGTCATGTCGCGTAACTTTTGCTGATTTAAGACGTTTATTGATTCGTCAACAATTGCATTTATCTCTCATCCTATAGTGAACAGGAACGTCGAAGAAAAGGAAAGAAAGGGTAGCACAACACAACGTTTTAATTCCTTCAAGTTAGATAAGCTTACAACGTAACGTTTTTAGAAATAGTTTTCTTTCCGTTAGAGAAAGCAGCTTTTGCGAGTGTCGGCGCCTGTTGTTAAGCCTTCAAAAAGACTTTGCACTTGATTCTCTATAAATTGTAGATTGAAGGGGTAGTCGCTTCAAAGAAGCTGAATACAAACCATTCGGCATGTGCACATTTCAGCGTAGGTTCGATTATAGTTTATTTACGATCTCTTATAGCTTAACATAAAGCGAAAATGCTGCAATTATTTGCAAATGGGCAGGCCTGAACATGCCTCATCTAGGTGGTTTCCCGTCATCTAACGCTTACATTTGATTGGTGGAAAACGATTTACTGCAGCAATTATATGATGACGTGGAAAGTTAGCATTGACGAATCACAAGAAAGAGATTTGTGTAACGCGCCAGTTTGAAATTGTTAAAGAAAAAAAAGCGGGAAGTTTCCCAGTTTGATTTAATTAATTTCAGCGTTTATGCATACGTGAATAGTAGGATAGTGTGTATTGTTCGTGAGCATTATTTGGAAGATCAACCTCGAAAGAGAGTTAATCATCCATACATGGCTCTTTATGAGGGGGTTAACATGGGCGCATCAATGAACCCGAGAAATGCATCGTTAATATGCATAAAGTTCATTATAGTTCCAGTGAACTATAATGTCAATAGCGACGAATTTCATTTCGACAGAGACCATTATCACGTCAGAGCAAAAGACGCCTAAGTCAATATACCTTTGTCTCTTAAATTCTTGTGTTATCATAAATAAACCAGTCACAAGCAACTAAAAACAAACGGTAGCTAAGTTCCAATGAATATGTTAAAGAAAAGCGAATCCATCCGGGGAGTGTTGAGAACAGCCTGACTTAGCTTCTGGATTACTTATGCAAGTTAAAATAAACGAGACTGACATCTTGCACCTTATCACCCTTGGCGTGGTATTTTAGCAATCCTAGTTATGTTGCTAATTTGAGAGCAGAAACGACCTCTCAAGTTGCAAGGAGGATACCTCAGGATTACCATTACCATTTAAAAATTGTCTTGCAGCACTCTAGTAGCAATAAGGCGTAGGAAACTTTAATAAGAAATCATTCCCATTTTTATGATCCTCCAGCTACCCTTCCTACGACGCAAAAGAGGGCTGCAGCATAAACCCATTGATACTACTTTACTACTTAGCTCTGGCGTGACCCACTTTAAGATTAGCATTTGCACTGATTTACAGAAGTTAAAGCAATGTGTAAACAGTTGACCGATGCATGTTTGAAGAAAAATGTATATTTTGGTAGCTATAAGCGGTAACCACATTGATGCAATTGACCAACGTTTCCGTTTGGCGTAACCTTTAATAAAACCGAAACTGGAAAGCAAATTCAAGAAAGCATGCTTAAGCATATTTCTTTGATGACAGCATTCTCTTCTATACTTCAAAGAACAAGTTTTAACGATTCTTTTTTTGTAAATGGTTTGAACCCAGGAGTCATATCATAAGTAAGTGAAGCACGATCGTCCGGGTGAGTGTAGTCCTGAGAAGGACTGTTTGTGGTGACATTGACAATGTCACCACAAACAGTCCTTCTCAGGACTACACTCACCCGGACGATCGTGCTTCACTTAGTTATGATTCTTTTTTTGCTGTATATAAAAGAAGAAGCCGAGGTGCTACCCGAGACCTAAAATAGCTACATTCTTTCGATATACAGATTGCCAAGTCAAGATCGACGACGGTCCACTTCGATAGTTCTAGCATTCATGGTGGATGTTACCAGAATTTCAATTAAAGATAGTTAGACCTGTAAGTCGATCTACGAAATATAATTGAACTGACAGAAACATAGTACGTCCGTGATACTTTTGGTAGTCTTTTAATTTTAGAGTTAATAATTCCCTTGTAGATCGTCACTGAATTGGGCAGCAGGGCAGCCCACTAAAATCAACCTGAACGACAAAACTAATATCCATTGCTTAGTTTAAAATAACTCAGTTGCTGTCTTAAACTCTGTAGGAAGCACAATGTTTGAAATCGACCACTTGAGTCTCAGGTTGAAGAACACAAAATTAAGACCAGTTGTAGTTGCCATTCATAGTGCCGTATAAGCACAGGTTAGTTGGATTTTCGAGCAAATTTTATCATTCTCTCAGTAAAGTTTTAAGAAGGTGCGTTCGTGGAAATTTTGATCTATTCCTCTATAGCAGTAACACACTTATTAATTGCTTGTACTACAACTAGCAACTAGCAGGTGGTCGCAACTGCTCAGGAACAGTACACAAGCACGCTAAGAGTACATACGAGCGACATTTGTAATGTCCCACTTTTGATCCGATGTGTGAAAACAGAGTACTACTGTACTGAGCAAGATCAATGTTATTAAGAACGTGGATTGGTCGAAACATTTACGTACATGTAATAAGGTTATGATTTTTTAAGTGAGGACTGAAAACGAAGAACTAACCTCCGATTCGAATCTCCGCTGTTCTTTAACAAAATAGCGCCAACCACAACATCCACAGAAAAAATTCCATTCTTTGCCATCCCTAAAACAATCAATAAACTCGGCAACTGCAACTGTTGAAGTATCCGACACTATGTGTCACGCCGAACAGTGGTGGTTTTTCTAACTGCACTGATCATGCGCGACCAGTACTATTTTAATATGAGGCTTTCAATGTTGCCCCAAGGGTCAAACATGAAGCACATTAGTACACATTAGTACACATTACATCACTGACGGATTTAGCTTTTCCCCGACAAAAAAGAAGTTCGCGAGCGGCGAGGCAGTGTTCCAGGCGGGGGAGAAGGGAAGGGGGGGGGGGGGGGCGTGTACTCGCTCTTGGCTATATAGGTATGTGCGGTGCCAAAGGGTATGGTTTTTAGCCGTTTTGGTCTGAAATAGGGTATCGATTTGGAAAATTTTGGTCTGAAATAGGGTATGGTTTGAGCACTCTGATCTTGAACAATTGGGTATGTCCTTCTTTTTTGTCTTTTAATTATGTTTATGCTAACCGTGTACGTGAAATACGTCTGAAATAGGGTATCGAATTTTTGATCAGGTCTGAAATCGCAGATTCTGGTCTGAAAAAGGGTAAGGGTTTCAGGAAGTGGCCGCACACCCCTTCCCAGGGCAGTGACTTTGTAACCTTCGATCAGACAGTCTTTCTTTTTGTCTCCACGCACGCGCGAAAGTCGGCAACGAAATGATAGCATCATGATGCTATCAATCCATATTGCATATATGCATATTTCTAATCACGTCGGAATTAGCCGATTCATTAATGACATCTTCGTTTTCACAGCCGGACGACTTCCCCAGTGCATTCCTTTTGCTCATCTTAAAGTGTTTTGCCGGTACTCAAAGGTTTCAAGAGACGTATTTAAAGCGAGCAAAAACAGCTGCAACGATGGAAATGTGGTGCGTGTGAGATATTTTAAAGCGGTACTCACTCTTAATAGCTAACCGATCTGGATATTGTTCAAGGTAGTCTTACGTTTAACGACCAATCACTGAGTAAAAAGTCAACATCCTGGACTCTGCAAAGGATTGTATAAGGCATTCGTTTTCTCTCTCTCCTCTGCCGACGACCTTTGCGCTCGTTCGAAAGCAAAAAAAAAAAGGAAAAAAGGATGCCCGAGCTGGGGTTTAGCGGCTTCGTCGCTCGTGAATTTTTGTCTCTCCGTACTCGCGGCCTTGTTGCTCGCGAAGTTTTACTAAACTGGGCTATCTGTCACGCACCGGTTTAAAGCCGCCAGCTACTTAGGCTATCACTAGACGAGAAAAGGCACTGACTGCATGGCATCAAGGATTACGAAGAATGTAGTAGACCTGCCTCCAGAATTCTTGAACTGAACCCTCCTGTAAACGCGCATTATCATAGGGGTTTATATCATGATTCGACTTTTGAAGGCATGCTTTTCACGGAGGAAGAATAGTTAGCCTTTTTCTTTAAGTTTAAATTTCTTTTAAGCTGGAGAGTTGATGTGACCAAAAGTGCTGTAAGCTGTCCGCCCAAGCTTAAGTTTAGTTTCCGGTACCTTAGCATCCCTTCGCGCACAGAATCACAGAAAAAGACAAATGATCATGGTTTAAACAAAGTCAGTGAGCTCAGTTTATTTTTGAGATTTTTAATGTCGTGCGACAACATCTTAGTTACAAAGAACCGACCGGCTTATCTGCATTACATCAGGACCACTTTTGACAATATCCTTCGTACTGATGAAAGCCTTAATGATAAGATGGCATTTCTCAGTTTTTAGGCTATATTCGATTGGGCTATGCTGAACTTGACTTTCAAGTGACAGTTGGTGATTCACTGTCCAGTGGGAGGCTTCAAAGTTAGCTTTGCTCCATAAACTGTGACTAAACCCAGGGATGTCAATAGTCTGCGCCTCTTGCAGGCGGTGTGCTTCAACATTGAAATTGGGGCACTACCCACGTCCATCCACGAACACACTTGTCCAGCTAGGGGACACTTGGCAAACGGTTATAGGCCGAACTAGGGTTCAGAACTCGCCACGCTACAGGACTAGATGAAGAAACGTAGTATGGAGAACGGCGAAATAACAAGTGGCATATCAAGATACGTGACATATAGCTCTGAAATTAAGATTGAAATTACCATCACAACAGTCTTGGGCCAATGAATTGCTTTTTTGGTGATTATTCGGTCGAGGTACGAATACAACAAGGACGCTGCACTTCAGGATTATTCCGTAGCCCTTGGTTCATTATAACTTACGTCAAATCTACATCACCCTTTCGTCACTGTTTGGAATGTTCCACGGAAAGAGTCTAAATCTGCGTCAGTATATTCAGCAAATAGGGGCACTTATATATGGTATCATCTATTTTGCATTTGAGCACATGCAGTTGGACAGAAGATCAGGTGTAGACAGAAATCTTCACGAAACAAATTAAGGCATGTGCTTCAGAAGGCAGATACACACTGGTTTTGGAATTAAGCAGCCATAAATGGCATCCTACTCTCTCAACATATCGACGTTGAACTTCCAAGAGCGTTTACGTGGCAAAGGCGAACGCGTATTGCTTTTAGAGATGGAAAATAAGAAGGATACAACGTTGACCAGCCAGCCTGGAAAGTTGAGGCGAATACTACTCGTTTTGGGAATCCGGACCTCTTGGTAAGGGCGCGAGTAGTATAGAAGGCACCAAATTGACCTCATGGTTATTAGGTGACGTCATTGCCGGCTTTCAACTCATGGCTGAAATGTGGAGGAATATGTGTACATTGGGTGGTTGCATACTGTATTATTATTATTATTATTATTATTATTATTATTGTTATTATTATATATTATATATCATTGTTATTACTATTACTATTATTTATAACGCAGTTTGACGAGTGGCCTATTATGCACAGGTCTGCACAGGTAGTTCTAGTTGATGTATTCGATTGAGCTTGGTTCCAAAGTGCCTTGTGAAAAAGTTTTTTCTGGTCAATTTGAAAATTTTCTGTAAGATTTAATACCTACGTCAAATGACTGAGAAACTATTTTTTGATGATGATGTGCCATATCTATTCCACCACGTCTATTTATTTGTCTCTCTCCTTTCCATTCACTTCCTCCCTCTCAAGTTACCCTCCCCTTTTTCAACAAAACTCTTTTGTCCCACCCCACTCATCCCGCCATAGCAATCTCCAATCTCCATTACATCTGTTTATATGGTGGTGGTAGTAGAATGGCGATAATTAAGGGTGGGTGTGGTGCGACAATGGCACTGGTTGTTGAGCTGGTCTTGAAGATAGTGGAATTGTTTTGGTGATGGCGAACATGTGGTGGCGATGTGGTCGTATTCAGGTGGACGAGGGTTGAAAGTAAATGAGAGAAGGGGAGGAACACAAGGAGAAGAACGCAACATTAGCCAGGAGGAGGAGGAGAAAAGTTGGGACGAGGGGTAAAAGTGGAGTACAAAGGAGGGACGAAAAGCGGGAAAATTTTAAATAGCGTTTTAGAGCTTAGCACATCAAGCTTAAAGCCACTGTCCTATGACAGTGCCTTGCACAGATCATCATTCCTCCAAAAAAGTTTCAGGAAAAAAACCAAAGATATCAGCATCACGGTATGCTACCATGGATTTCTCAATGTCAACAGAAAATTAACCATAATGATTGCAATTGATTCACCAATAACCGATTATACCGAAACGCTAAAATCGGACCTGAAGATGTAAACGTGACGACGAGTAATAAACGTTTCCTTTCAACGAAAAATGAATAAAATCTCCATTCCAAATTAACGTATACCCGTGAAAATGTGTTTGCCACTAAAACAAATTACGTGGATAATGACAAGTTACACAAAATTGCTACCTGGTAAATTCTGAAAGTAGAGTGTTTTTTAGCTTTGTTTGAGGATGGTGCGCGCACTTTCTACTTCCGTCCCCTTTCAGACAAAGTTAAGCTTGATTGGAGTGGACGTGTTTGCAGGAAGAGTGACGCAGCCGGGTCCAATACACCATTTTGCTAATGATCAGTTCCTGGTGAATTGTCCTTTGTGGGAGCAAACGGTCATAATTACAATTTCAAATTACGTCCTAAAATGTCTGCTTGCCCCCATAAAGGAGTGGATCTACCCACAATTTACCAGGAACTGATCGTTAGCAAAATGGTGTAAAAATTTTCGCCCAAGCGTTGAATTTGACAAGGTATATTAAGGACTCTATAGACTGCTGTTAGTACCTTTTAGGCTATTCGAAACGCAATCCATCAACAGCAAGGTGAACAGCATTACGGTGACACTGGAGCGAGGAGAAAAAAGTAATTCACTTCAGCCCATTCACTTCAGGTTTCGCTACACAGAAATGACTGCTGGCAATCTAGTCTACTAATGTTGGCTAAAGCAAGGGAGAGTGGCCCATCTTAAGAACCACAAAAGAACAATCATAACATTGCGTAGATATAAAAGACAATCGTTAAGCTCGGCAGTCAGATAAACTTGATGCCATTACCAGATTTTTGTGTTTAAGTGGGGAGCATTTTGGTCACGTGACCAGTAAATGACAATTAACATCCAAACTCTTTAAAGGTAAACGGGGGATATAAAGCAAACCATAACCCAAGCTTTTCGCGGGCCATACTATTACGCCTTGAAAGTCCATCATGAATTAACCTTGTATGGTGGTGCCTATTATTTCTATGAGAAGTTATTAAGTCATTTCTAACGTCACGTGACCTATTTCCCTTAATTGCAAGACCGTTATTTAATGTGGACACGCAGACAAGGCTAATCCATTTCAAGCACTTGAAGTGCAAATGTGTGACACCAAAGATTTAATTCGATTTCATTTTATCTTCCCCATTTTGCTTAGAAGATATTTCACCATGAATATTTATTTACACGTCACGTGACCAAAGTGCTTGTCCCTTTGAAGCAAAAATCAGTTAAGGTCTTCAAGTTTTATATCACTGCCAAGTTTGAAGATTTTTCGTTAAATCCTCGCAATGTATAATTACAGTTTTCGGATTTTGTGCAAATTAGGTTTCAAACCATGCCTTAATATGTCTGAGACGGAAAATAGTATAAGCATGCGTCCTGGTTATAATCTTTGAACTGCCTTATTGTTCGTTTTTTAGCATCGGCTTTTTTTATTATCTTGGACATTTAGTTTGCATCAACGTTTGCATGGTAACCTAACAGCCAATAAAGGTTTTTATTCTAGTTTTTTTTTTCGTAAGTCAGCAAAAAGTTTGTTTGCTGAGGGTAAGTATTAGTAGCTTTCTTTACCATTCTACGATACGTTCTAAACCTAGTTAGAAAGGTGGTGATCCACTTTGCTTGACCAAGAGATTGCTTGACAGCAAGAATGTCATATTGAAATGACCGCTGAGTTGGCGTTTGGGAGCAGGGTTGGCGAAGTGGTGAGAGCGCTCGCCTTCCACCAATGTTTCCCGGGTTCGATTCCCGGACTCGGCGTCATAAGTGGGCTGAGTTTGTCGGTACTCTACTCTGCTCCGAAGGGTTCTTCTTCGGGTACTTCGGTTTCCCCTCTCCACAAAAACCAACATTTGATTTGATTTCTACTTGATTTAATTAAAGCTGATTTGATTTAGTCTTCCCAATTAGTAGAGTATTTGTTCTCGGCTAGAAAGATTTGAGACTTTAATAAAGTTATTAATAATAATAATAATAATAATAATATTATTATTATTATTATTATAAATAATATAGTTCGATTGTGTCAAAGAGAGAGCTTCATTAATAATAATAACAATAATAATAATAATAATTATTATTATTATTATTCACACTGTTGACATCCTTAAAGAAATAATTTAAAAACCAGATTTATGTACATCATCACTACTCACATTGCCTAAAGACGTATCCGCAATTAAAATGAGATTTCTGAAAGTTTCTTTAGTCTAAAAGGTTGTTTTCCTGCGTCAACCCTAATTACTTGTCAGAACTATTTTATAGCTTTGAACACGCGTGTTTCATACCTAGCTGTACCAGTTCGGCAAGGAAACGCATCTTCGATATAAGCTAATTATCAGAATGTCTCTAGGTAGCCTGTTCTAGTATTGTGGGAGACGAGGACAATAGTGATACGATCGAAAAAATATACCTTTTTTATTGGCGCTCTAGAACCCATTTTTGTTGACCAAAGGTATTCTGTGAATTATTTGGACAGTGCATGACCCCATCCCTTCTCATGAAATGATTGAGTGAACTGGGTCCAAGGGCAGCAAGTCCAAGCTTAATGGCATGCTACACGTATTCTGTACACTACTAGAAACAGAAACGTCGGCAGGGGCGGATCCAGAAATTTTTGATAGGGGGTCCAAACTTCAAATTACTTCTCCTCGCAACTCCGTCACTCCCCCCCCCCCTCCCCCTCCCCACCTCCCAGCAGCCGTTACAAAAGGGCGTTTCAGAAACGAGGACGGGAACGTCAATAAGAAAGCCACATTTGGGTACATTTCTTTGCCGTCGTCTACAAAATAACTACGTAAAATGACCGAATTTTAGGTTTTGGCGAGGACGCGAGCACATGATGGCAAATTTTTCTTTCTTTTTCTGTACTTTAACGCCGTTCATAGAAAGATAGTTCCTGGAAAGTATTTACAAGCTGAGCAAATTGGCATTATCGCCAAAGTGAAGAAGTTATATTTCGAAATGACGTTTTCATTGCCGACGCCGTCCTCGTTTCTTTGCCGTCCTCTGCAAAATATCAACGTGAAATGACCAAATGTTAGGTCTTGTCGAGAACGTGAGCACACGATGGCAAATTTTTCTTTCTTTTTCTTTTCTTTAACGTGTTCATAAAAATTTAGTTCCTGGATAGTTCACCGACATTTTAAAAGTTGAACAAATTGGAATAATCGCGAAAGTGCTGCAATACCAAGAAGTTATAATTATTTTGAAATGGCGTCTTCGTTTGCTGTCACTGTCCTAGAATAGAATAGAATAGAATAGAATAGAATAGAATAGAATAGAATAGAATAGAATAGAATAGAATAGAATAGAATAGAATAGAATAGAATAGAATAATTTATTTAATGTCGAAGAACGCGGGAAGTATTTGCATCTCCTCAATTTAAGAAGACGATCACGTGTTGAACGCTACTTTGCGAGCAGAGGTGAGTGACCATCAGAGGGTTCCTCCAAAAATGACATTTCATTGTGGAATATGGCTGGAATTTAGATTGATGGCAAAATACATGGCTTTCCATCAAAAGACAAGTCAACCAGTTGCGTAATAATACAGTTGGAAAACAATCCTCTTGCATTATTTAAAACCTGTAGGAGGGAAATTACTTTTAGGGTGTGGATATGATATTAAAAAACTTTCAATTAAACTACCAAAATTTTACGAGGAATGTTTTCAATTTCTCTCTGAGTATTCTGTAGCCGGGGCCGGAAATATTGAAATTTTGGATAACAACACTAGAGCCAACATAATTGTTTGGAACAACAAACACATCTGCATTGATGGAAAGTCAATTTTTCACCATGCTCTTTTCGAAAAGGGAATAATCACGCTTGAAGATCTCATAAGTGATCATAATGATTTTATTGTCAAGGGAAATCCATATAGGTTGGGCTTCACTCCTATGGAAGTTTTTTATTTGAGGCAAATTCTCGATGCGTTACCGGTGCAATGGCAGAATTCTTTGAGGTCCTGTGGAAACAAAAGTGGAAACGCTTTTGTCCTCAACGATTTCATCAAGCTTTGGTTAAAGAACAAACAAGTGCGGCTTGATAAACTGATTTCTAAAAACATTTATGGTGTAATACAATCTAAGTATGAAACCACCCCAACTGCGCAGTCAAAATTCACTGAACATTACTCTAGTGTATACCTAGATTGGCAAGAAATATATAATTTACCTTTTAAAGTGGTCCTTGACACAAAATCAAGGGAATTCCAGTATAAAATTCTAAACAGATACTTGACAACGAATTCCTTTCTTCATAAAATTGGTTTAATAGGCTCACCCTTATGTTCATTCTGTCATGCAGAGAGCGAGTCCCTTGAGCATTTATTTATTTCATGTTCTTTTACCCAGAGTTTCTGGCTGGAGTTTATTTGTTGGTGTAAAAATATAGGTATAATCTTAGAAGAACTCTCTCAAACGGATAAGCTTTTTGGAATTTGGGATAGGGAAGATGACTATTTAATGCTCAATCAGTTATTAATTACAGCTAAACAATATATTTATGACTGTCGTAGAAATACTGTTCGACCATCCTTGAGGGTGTTCTGTACCAAATTAACCTACGTCTATCAATTAGAATCACAGATTGCTAAATTGAACAACAAAGAGCCTAGTCATATTCTTAAATGGAGAAAATATATTAATAGCTTAAGTCTCGCGTAAGCACATTCTAGCAGTTAGTTTTCCCTTTGTAGCGATGCTTGTAGTAATTAATATACGCGATATGTTACTTTCGGGTAAACAACACGTAAGCAATACTGTCTTATTTCTAGTTTGTATGCACGCTTGTGTGTGTGTGTGTGTGTGTGTGTGTGTGTGTGTGTGTGTGTGTGTGTGTGTATGTGTAAGTTTGTAGGTAATTGTAATTATTGTAATGTAATTATTGTAAGTAATCTATACATGTAGTATTGTTAAATATTGTGTCATGTAAAGCAAATAAAAATTGTTAAAAAAAAAAAGTTGCGTAATAATAGGCGATCCTGTCGATGCGAGAATTTCGGCGTCAAACAAGAAATAGTAGAAAAACATTCGGCTAAGGAAGGGGGGAGGAGGTCCGGATCCCCCGACCCTCCCCCTGGATCCGCCACTGGTCGGAAATGTCCTGGGCAGTGATTTTGTGCGGGGCGTGCGGCCCGCTTCTTAAAACCCTTACCCTATTTCAGCCCAAAATCTGCGATTATCCCTACCCTATTCCAGACCTGACCAAAATATCGATACCCATTTTCAGACCTAATTCACGTACACGGTTGGCGTAAACACAATTAAAAGACAGAAAGGAAGGGCTTTTGTTGATGGTCTTATCGCCTAATGATGAACAAGTAGCTTCTTCGAAAAAACATATCAAATTTAACACTGGAGTGCACAAATCATACCCTATTTAAGACCTAATAATACACATGAAAAAATTTCTCGATTCTGATTGGCTAAGAGAAATGCAGTTTTTAGGAAACACCGGTGCAGAAAAAAAGGTAATTCGGTGCAGAAAAAAGGAAATACAGTGCAAAACAAGGTAAAAAACTGAGGATTCTGATTGGTTGATAAACAAAGGCGCTGCGATTGAGCCAATCAGACGCGGCCTCTGAATGGCGCAAAGTCTGAAGAGCTGCAGCGACTCTTCGAGCGAAAACAATGGCTGGCTTTTTGAGCAGGTTTTCTTTCTTCGTGACCGCAATAACAGCAGAGAAGCTGCAAAACAGCTCTAAAAAGGAGAAACGGCTGCGAAAAGCACTGTATTTTAGCTGTCTGTTTGGAAACGGTGTCCAGAGAAGGGAATTGCCGACGTAATTGGAATTACGTGTCCGCTGATGGAGTGACGCCGAGAAATAAACAAACAAGGACAAACAAGGCGAAGATAACGAACTGGAAAGCCTGAAGGTAATGATTACAGCGCTTGATAGACACTTAACAAACAAAGTAGCCTTATAGCTATAGCCTGTAATTGTTTAGCCAGTTTTCACAGCTAAAAACGCTTTAAAAACATCGAGAAAACTGTTTTTTTGGTTCACCTTAGCTTCGTTGCGTTGCTTCTGCAACGTTAAGAAGCTATCTCGCAATTTTTTCAAGTATATTATTAATAAGTAATCACATGATTTTTCTCGTGCAATTTGGAATAAATAAGCACTTGTAAATTTTTTCAAAGACCACAAATTGCACTCGCCCTACGGGCTCGTGCAATTTTGTGAGTCTTTGAAAAAATTTACTCGTGCTTATTTATTCCAAATTGCACTCGAAATCATGTGATTACCTATACAAAATGGTCAAAATCGATACCCTATTTCAGACCAAAACGGCTAAAAAACATACCCTTTGGGGCTGCACATACCTATATAGCCCATATAATGGAGTACCCCTCGGGACTAAGGGATGTGCCGGACAGGAAAACATTTGGCTCGCGGACCGACCTCTAGCGAAATATTTTTGCCGTCCGGCCCTCCCATTCAGTCAATAAGTGCATAATACGACACAAAAGGCGAATCACAAAACTAAGAAGTTTTAATGCAGGAATATTTGAATAAAATAATTATCTTGGACATTTAATGTCGATTTTACTCTTTCCTATAGCTTTCCATACATTGACATTTCATAAAACGAACCGTATAAATCGTCCATTCAAATTGTTATTAACAAATAAGAAGAGTTTGTCTTTGTTAATATTCTTCATAAATACTTCATTAAACTAAAGAAAAATTCACGTCGATGTGTTGCAGAAGAATTAAGATGCACATAAGTAAATAAATTTTGGATACAAGACATTCTCATAGAGGTGACGACCCATTGAAAAAAGTTTCCCCTGAATTCTTGTCCAACAAGTTTGTAAGCTCAGTCAAATCAAGAACTAAATTGTCGGCTTTTGCCGCGGCTCGCAGTTTCGCCGAGCGCGAGCGAGGGTTAAGGTAAACTTCCTCGTCCGTAGGGTAAATAATCTTCTTGTGAAGCGGAAGCCAAGAACTTGTCTTCGCTTTCCCCGCAACTTTGGTTCTTGACCGCAAGTAGCTTACTTCAGAGTGCGTTTCCTTAAAGAAATGTCTGACAATGGAGTCCTCAAGCGCGTGAAATGAAATAACGACCAGGCGCCCGCCGGGACAGAGAAGTTTATGCGCCGCTTTCAGGGCGCATTGCAGTTCATTCAGCTCGTCGTTTACGAGTATGCGCAGTGCTTGGAAAGTTCTCGCGGCGGGATGCAGTTGGCGGGAAAACCTGTCCGTACGGACTTTGCGTACGGCTGCGGTGACGATGGCCGCCAGTTGTCTGGTGGAAACTATCGGCACCTTGTCGCGGGCTCGCACAATAGCTCTTGATATGCGAACTATGGAACAAAAATGCGGTTAGTTACCCATTAACTTCTCAAAACATTGTGCTAGTCTATCTAGTTAATCCATTATCACGTGTCACGGTGGGATACTGCTTGTTCCCTTGTTTAAATGATTGAATGACTGATTGATTGATTGATTGATTGATTGATCAGTCAGTCACTCAGCCAGCCAAATGAGCTCATCAGTCAGTCAGTCAGTCAGTCAGTCAGTCAGTCAGTCAGTCAGTCAGTCAGTCAGTCAGTCAGTCAGTCAGCCAGCCAGCCAGCCAGCCAGGTAGTCAGTCAGTCAGTCAGTCTTTTAGCTGGTGAGCTAGTAATTCAGTCAGCTTGCTTGTCTGTCTTTCAACACACTGTATGTAATATTAAGACGGAATCCACCAGAAGTTCGAGTAACAAGTGGACAAAAACCTTGTACCAAGATTATTTTCATCGTATTGCAAACTTCTGTACGACTGTTTTAAATATCTTCTCAAACAAAATCATTTCTAGCAACACCAAACGTCGAAAACGAATGTTGAAATAATGTATGAAACACTTAAAAGTACTGGTGAAATGAAGGTGATGATGAAATTTTGCCTGTGTTTGCACAAGTTCTCTAAACTTTGAGATTTATTTTCTCTCGTTCCCATGGGAAATTGTTTTCGGTGTTATTTCAGGCAATTACCTATGTATTTAGCTTTAAGAAAATGTAAAAATGACTGTAAAATACTTAAAATTATTCTGGTACCAGATTTTTGTCCACCAAAACCTGAATTGCTCGATTTTCTAGCGAATTTCGTCTTAATAATTACTTTCATTACAAAATGGCTTTATTGTAAAGACGTTAGTTGATAGCTTATGAAAATACTGTATTCAAACAATAGTGAATCAATCAATATATCTATCTGTCTGTCAGTTAGTCAGTCACTCACTGACAGTCAGTTAACCAGTCAGACAGTCAGTTAGTCAATCAGTCAGTCAGTGTCTTTCTGTCTCTGTCAGTCAGTTGTCCCAAGCATTATTGTCCAAATAAATTAACATTTTGGTAGTGTTAGAGCGGTTTTCAATTGTGTCGAAAGTAATTATGGTTTTGCTTTGGTTTTGCATTGCTACGCTCTGTGATTGGCCAGCAAAACTCGCGCCACCTTCTCAACCAATGAGAAGCTAAACCAAAACCAATTGTGACTTGGATGTGCATATTTTCCTGCGCTTTGCGCCGGCTACATGTAATTGTTTCGTATTCTGATTGGCTCATTGCACTGTTTACTTATGTTGTGATTGGTCAGAGTAATTACTTTGGTTTTGGTTTTACGACACTCAATCCAAAAGCGCTCTAAGGTAACAAAAGGACAGAGCTGACTGAATGCATCACAGGGCTAAATATAGTTTACAGAAGTCACCATTAGAATCAAACAACCAACCAAAAAGACATTCCACTTATCTCTCTCCAGTGATTAAACAGAATGATCACAAAAGATAAAAAAGGTCTCTGTGTTTATAAATTCTCCCAACTTCTTCTTTACTAGATATGCAAGGAACAGTGAGGAGAAAATGCAAGCTGATGTAGGGGCTAATAGGGTTAAACTGCAGCAGCATGTACTGACCTGCTTCCTTTTCTTGTCCATACTGCCTCAAAACAGCAGTGAGCTCAGTTTCATTGATGGAATTGACCACATCAGCTGCTGTCATCGGTAACCTCTCACCATCCTTCCCTTCTCTTGAAGCATTCCGCACATCCATTCTCATATCTAGCGGACCATTCTTGTAAAATGAAAATCCTCGGTCCGGATCTTCAAACTGAATGCCAGAGGCACCAATATCGAGCAGCATTCCATTTACAGATTCATTCTTCACACCATGGCTTTTTAGAACTTTATAGATGTCACTAAACTTTCCCAACACTGGAAACATCCTTCCCTTAAATTCTGATCTCTCAGATAGGATGTCTGCTATTTCGATTGCAGCTGGATCTCTGTCTAGTGCATAGACTTTGCACTTTGCACTCATGAGGATTGCAGCTGTGTGCCCTCCTGAGCCAAATGTTGCATCAATGAAAACCTAAAACAGTGTGAGAAAATGATATCAAAATACTTATAACAGTAGAATGTGGCTGTATTAACAGGATGGTTCTATGAACAGGATAGGGTGAACTCAAATTTCATAGCTGAACTCTTTCATGTGGGATGGATACAGTTGAACCTTGATTATCCAGACCTCGATTATCACAGCTACTTCCTCTGGTCCCAGATTTTTTCATGAATATGAACAAGGCGTGATGAAGATCCTGAAAAATTATCATATTTATGACTTACTTTATTTTAGGCGTTGAAAAGAGCATTTGAAAGAGGTTTGTTTTCCTACAAAAGAGTGAGCCAATTATAAATAGTGTAGTTTTCATTTTCCTATTCCATGGTAATAATTACTGTTAACAGGTTCTTATTTTTGTATTTTATTGTCAGTAATATCTGTAATATGCATTTGATTATTTTTATAGAAAATGCGCAATATCAGTATTAAATGTTATTATCATTATTATTATTATTAACATTTTAGACCAAAGTATTGCATGAAGTTAGTTTGAATGCACAATACACTACACTATCACATTAAATTCCCATTTCCTAATTTATTCAGTTTACTGTATTTTGTGTCATTAATATTCATATTTTCAATTATCTGGACTCTCAATTATCTGGACTATTCACTCCAGTACCGTCAAGTCCGGATAATCGACTGTACAAGTGAATTTCACAATTTTTTTAAAACCGAGGCTCTTAACTAATCTAAAAAGAATATTATTGTTTCTCAAGATTTGTCTGCCCTTTAAGACACTACATTTAATCTGAGTGGTCACATTTATAAGCTAAATTTATAAAGGAATGCATGCCTTCGGATTTCACAAATGTGGCTGTTGGCTGGATTAAAGGGGTTTTCTCATGAGAAAATGTATGGACATTTTGCCAGGAAGGAAAAAAAGTACCTGCTGTAATAACAAGGTGGGTATATCAACCTGGCAGCCATATGGCAGGGTTCCAGTGTATGACAAAATGATCAAACATTTTAGTGTGACTATGACTGAAGTACACCCTGATATAACCAAGCACCAGGGAACTGGTGGAATGGGTTTGTATAATGGGGATTCATTATGAACAAAATGCCATTGTGACAAAATTGGGGAAAATGACTCAAAACTTCACTGTATCAGAATTTGGTTAATAGTACTTCTTCATCTCCAAAGGCACATAGATGACACAAGTGCCCTTTGAGAGCAGGGGTTTCATTAAACTTAATATAGAAAAGAAGGGTAGAGGATTTAAAATTGACGAGCCTCCTTGAGACTTTTAAGGAATGCCCTTTCAATTTCGTAACAGTGAAGGTGGGTGATGGACCCAAAGTACACAGTACTCCAAATAAAAACAATAAAAAATAATGATAGCTGAGTTAATCTTTTGTGTCTCACGATTGAGTCACAAAAATGTGGAACGCGACGTTTCAACCGCTATACTGCTGGTCTTCATCAGGCGATGGTGTCGACTGGCTGCGTGTGAGTATAAGAAGCACCGTGGTTGGTGGTGATTGGTGCGTTTCGATCCTCGCTTAGGCTGTTGTTGATTGGAGGATTTCGATCCTTGTCGTTCAGACTAGAAATTGTTCCCTCAGCGGTCCGCTTTGGTACTGATTGGCTGTTGTGTTGTTTGATCGTGGGCATCCATGCTTCAGGAATTTCAATTCCACTGTCCCTGTTGATGTTGATCGGGTGAAGTCTTATGTGAATAGCCTCCTCTCCAGTGTGGGTCTCGGTCAATAAATTTAACTTCGTCCCAGAGCGGATAATGTCCGGTTGCGTTGCTATGTTCTGAAATGGCGGAGGATTGGGTTCGAGCAAGCTATATGTCTCTATCGTGTTCCTTAATCCATTCATGTATAGATCTTCCTGTCTCTCCAATATAAACCTTACCACAATTGCAGGGAGTCTTGTAGACTACTCCGTCTTGTTTTACTGGATCGACAAAGTCCTTAGGTCGCACTAGGTGTGATCTAAGAGTTGTGTCAGATCTGAAAACAGTCCGTATGCCTTGTTGTTGTAGGCAATGGCGAAGAGCCTCCGATGTACCTTTGATGTATGGCAGAACCACAGTAGATTTAATTTCGGGTTCAGGTTCTTTAGTGGTTGTTCGTCCCTTAGTTTTCGTAAGATTTTTTACAAACGAAAACCGATAACCGTTGGAAACAAGGACCGATGAGAGGTGTTTCTTTTCATGACAGATAACTGATGGTTTCATAATAATAAAAAAGAACTATTCTACTAGGGATCATAGCATATAAAGCTAGTTATAATCATAGATCAGGAATGTGTTCGAGTATCCATTGCTGCAGTAGTCTGATGTGATAATACTGAAATCGATTACAGGTTTGTAATATGAGGTGACTGGGTTGTGATCGGTTATGTGCTTCCTTGCTGGCTGGTATTGAGCTGTAACTCGGTAATATTTCCGATCTTGTGATGAGAAAACAACATTGAAGTGTAAACAAGGATTTGGTCCTTATTTGCAGTAAATATTAAGAGCTTCAGACTTGGCCAGCTTGCTCGATACAAGATGTGTTCAGCATTTTATGTCACAAAAGCATTATGTTCTACTGGGGCACCTTATTTACTTCCTTCAAAAGCTAGGAGAAATTATGTAAACAAAGCCAACATTGGTTGACATTGCTGTCTATATTGTGCAACACAAACAGTGCTTGATTTTACGAGAAGTTTTTTTTATTATAATCTTACATGTCATGCGCTGGTGCCGTGGAGCCTAGCTGCTTACTGTAGTTCATTTCACTTGAACATCAGTTTTTCTAAAAAAAAATATATTTTCCATCTGCAAAGCCCATGTCAAATGCTGTACTTTACATGAATGGTGCTTTGCAGTTTTTAGGTCGACCCAAATTAGTTAAGTTTGACTGTTGAGTCAAACGTCGAACTTCACCAGTGCATAAATAAACAGAGCGAGGTTGAATTGTGACGCAATTTAAGATGGCGCAGAAATGGTACACGAACAACGAAAAATCTCACCACTTAGTATCACAGGCCACCCAAGATTAGGTTGTGTTCTCCTAACGTCGAATGCAATAATCATTGTAACCAACTTAGAGTGTTGCTAATCAGTTTGTATCCTGTGCATTCCTGTAGTATAATTGTTAAGTATGTAAGCTTATATAGCTTGCATATGAACATAAAATGAAACAAAGAATTAAAGCAATTCTCGAATTCCTTTCATTGTGCGATGGGATAGGAAATGAAAATGAAATTATTAATGAGGTCGAGTTAATTCAATTTAACTGATAGACATCCGAGGCCAGTTGAAAGGTCTAGAGGATAAATATTAAATTTCTTGATAAGCTTAAGATTGTTATTAAATCCGAATACCTCATAAAATCAAAGTTTTATTTTCCTCTGTGACGTCAATCGTTGTTTCATTGTAAGCTTGAGTTTTCAAGCGGTAACTTTTAAAATTCTTCATATATTTTTCACGTTTAACGTCAAAATTCTATAATTAAAAATTAAAGTATCTTTTATCAAGTTCTTTTAAATAAAAGTAAAGAATATGGCAGTTCCTCTCAGCTGGAACGGAAAAAATAGTGATGCACAGCGAACTTGTAAACGAACAACAAATGAAACTTTGTCCGCTTTACCTGGCCATCACGGGGTGCAAGAAAGCTCAAGCATTCCTTCAGCATCACAGGGACGTGTACAGTGCGTGATTCGCCTTGAGTGCAGAAGCATCGCAGTTTCTGGGAGGAAGGAACAAACAGACTTCTCGCGCAAAACAACGACAAAGAAGTAGTCGCCATTTTGTTTTGGCGACACTCGAAACCGCTGATCAACTTTATTGCGGTTTCAAGAGAAATATACACCGCTGGCTTTTCACATTGTGGCTTCATGCGCGCTTACTTTCAAAATGGCGACTGCCAGACCACATCCAGTTGACCCCGTGGAAAGACTGAAGGAGGAACATAAAGCTTGGAAACACAGCCATCCAAAGGTATTTAGTTTTAGCAGTTCTATCAAATGTTCTTGGGTGATGTTTGTTTATATCCGTCGAATTTCCGAAACCAGTCCCATACATGTAAGAAATTACAGTTGTCAGTGCACCAGTCAATGTGCAGCCCTAGGGGAGAGGGGACCGGGAATACCCAGTGTGATTTGACATTTTACCTTATTTAATGTCAAATACTCTACCCAGGGGACAAGTGCAGATGTCAAATACCCCTTCCATGAGGGTAAACAACCAAAAAAACAACTCACCTGCTTTTGGAAATTCTTCGCACCCATTCCCTACCACGCCCTTTCTTTTCTGTCTCTTGACGTTCCAACATTGATCCCAAGCCTTGCACAAGGTCATTTCTCCGGAAAATCTAAGAATATCCACAAGTTTTTTCAAGCTGTTTAACATTCCGGTTCAACAACTACTAAATTGCAAAATGGTGGACAATACGACACTTAACCTCAATCCCAGACTCTTCCGAGTAATTTTTAACCTTGAACCCAGACTCTTCTGGGTAATTTAATGATGGTGGGCTGAGCGGCTCTTCCGCTACCTTGTCAAACATCCCCACCCTTGGGATCTTGTGTAATGTCAAATTTCTTACTACCCCCACCCACGGGAGAGGATATGAAGTCAACTACCCTGGGTATGCTGTCCCCCCCGGGGCTAAACATTGACAAGTGCATAGGGGGAAAAAGGCCTTTTTTTTAATACATGTAAGCTTAAGTCTTATTTATACGAATGTCAAAAGGCTCTTTCTTGGTTAGTTTGATTCCTTATGCTGCAACAGTTGAAAGATATGAGTTCTGACTAAAATGCAATGTTAATTGCGAAGACCACACTAAAAATTAAGCCCCTGTTCTCATCGGAGGATGGAATACAAATTGTTTCATCCTTTTTGCCTAGGGAGGGGTACACTCCCGTAAATTTGAGATAGTTGTGGGCCGCGAAGGGTCTTAAACCCTGACCCTATTTAAGGATGAAGCAAACGAAAATTTGTTGTGACCCTATGTAAGGCCCAAACCCGAAAAAAATGGAAAGAACTGGCATAAAACAAAAGCCAGAAAACTGTCAGTGTTCGCAGGCTAATGTGGGACGATCCAAATGATGACTAACCGCCATAGAAAAACACAAAATTTCATTTAGCTGGCTATTTACAATATATATAATATATGTGAGAGTCCCCCCACCTGGCCTTTTTGTTGATTTCCATTAGATATAAATTTACAGTACATGCACAAAAAAGTTGGCATGGCACCCTAAAGTTTTGGCACCGTACTGCCATGGCACTCAAATTATTGACATGTAAATTTATCGGTACCAAAGTTTGGGACTGGTGCTCGAAATTTAAGGGGTAGCGAGACTACCTCACGGAGTCTGGGCACCCCTAATCGTGTCATGGAGCCGAAACTTTTTGCGTGCATATAAATGGGTTTTAGTGCCAGAGTTAAGTTAAAAAATATTGAAGAATCCTTTTATTTCCATTGATTCTGTCCTCAGGATTTCATTGCAGATCCTGTGAAGACAGACAATGGAGAAATTGACTGGCTAAGGTGGAATTGTGGTAAGGGTTAAATTAGCCTTAAAGCTTGAGAGTGGTAGGGGAAATTTCAAATGTTCTGTGGTGTTGTGACATTCTGCTGGTACTGTACTTTGAATCTCTTACCTCATATTCAGGGGTGTTAACAGTGGTGGGAGACACAAATCCTGTTGCACACTGAAATTTTTAATATAAACCATCATTACTCCTCATCTGCACCACTGGTCCATAGGGCCTCCTTAGAGGTATCTATGACCATCAGATGCTCAGTTGGAGACAGGTTATCATCCCATCACCCAACCTCTGCCCAACCCCGATATGTATGTGATG
The DNA here is from genome assembly GCA_016490735.1 of Pachyseris speciosa. Classification (NCBI taxonomy): domain Eukaryota; kingdom Metazoa; phylum Cnidaria; class Anthozoa; order Scleractinia; family Pachyseridae; genus Pachyseris; species Pachyseris speciosa. Next base: position 854,456 of record JAEMWC010000094.1, read on the forward strand.
GCAGAGTACAGTGATGGGAGGTATGTTCCCCACTCTTTTCAATCAGTGTGTGAATTCTTATAATTCCCCTTCCAGTTATATGTGTTAAGGTAAAAGAGAGAAGGCCAATGGCTTAACACCACTGCCCAATGATACAATCATCTATAATAAAGCAGATGTTGAGCACACAGCCAACATGATCTTACCAATAATTTTTTTGAGACCCTGGTTATTAGTCCATTCTGGGGTTTGAACCCATGATCTTCCACTCAGCAGTCCAGTGCTCTTACTACCAACTGAGCCAGCTGGGCAGTGGTAATAAATGAAGGCTCTTCCGCAAAAGGTGTGTATATTGGTTTTTTTGTCTAAATTCACTCTACTTTGGCATTAACAGACTGGTTATGGTGTCAGAAATGAAGTTCTGCACTTATTTTGTTTAAAGGCCTGTATTCAGCAAATTAGCGTATGACTTTTGCCTACAACTGGACCAACTCAAACAAAAGAAATCAACCATGGATCAGATCCTTTTGTGTCTGTTTTTTGAGCTTTGGGGAAAAGTCATAAGCTAATCCTTCAGATCCTAGCTTTCTGATCACAAAATAAATACAGAACTTCATTTCTGACACCATTGCTAGTCTATAAAGCAGAGTGAGTTTAGAGATATTTTGGATTTTATGGCAAAAAAAGTGAACATTGGGCAGAATGGCTATTGTTCTCAGGACATTTACTTACAGTTCAATAAACTTCCCAGGAGTGTCATATTGTTCGTTATTATTCATAGATGCGCAAGAAGTATGTATTTCATTGGTTGCTATGTACGCGCGGCAGTGCTGATTGGTATTGAGTAGGCGGGCAATACAAAAACTGAACACTACCTGCTATTGTTTTCTCTTATGTTTACTAAAATCACACATTTGCGCACAATAACTTTAAACAAAACAAAAAATGTAAGGTTTGCTAGTTTAATTATTTAATGCATATGTTTGGATTGATTTCGTTCAGAAAAGGAACATAACAAAATATCCTTCTTTGATTATCTGTAATTAGAGGGACAGGGTATTAGCATGTTGTGATTGCTCATTCTTTTAACGTATATCAACCACCATTAACTAATATCAACCACCTTTATGCAAGCAAGGAATTATAACAATTATGAAATCAAAGGGTAAATGCACGTCCTGTATACCGCAACTAACTTTGCGCGAGTGAGGACGATTGTGTGACAATTGTGGGATAATACAGTCGTTTGCGCGAGTGTAGAGAGCCCAAGGTAGCGACAAGTGAGAAAGAATGACAACTATTTTCTCATTTTGATTATGTTTTAGGATACTTTGGACTTTCAGTTTGTTTTCATGCGAATCTTAGATGGTATGTTTTCAGAGCTTAAAAACAAGGCCAGCTGGGCTTTCAATTTTCTTTGATTAATATTAATCATTTGTCAAAGCTGATAGTTAGCCATTGGTGCATTCTGATCTGCCGGTAAACCTTTGTCGCATCGTTTAACATCATAAATACTTCATTGACCTTCAGATTGCAACCACACTCAGTGCTGTTAACATGGATAAGAGCGTTGTCATCCACCACAGGGCTATTACAAGAGCCTTGACTGTAGCATCGTAATTCCGCGCGCCGGGGCAATTCAATTTGCATAAATATTACGATAGAGCTTTGCTGCTTATTGTTTATTCATGGTAACCATTGTTATACGGTAAGACAAAAGACTTGACTCTGAACGTGCACTAATTTTAAACCTCGGTTTTTCAAGCGCAAAAGTCTACAACTTTTTGTGCTCAAATTAACACGAAAAAACCATCAATGTTTATGATGGACATGTACCTTCGATAATCCGTTGTTTTAAATGAAGTTTGTTGTTTATTTTGAAAAAAATTCTGTCATGAATTGTAATGATGTGTTAAACCCATACTAGAAATACCAAAAAAGCAGAGTTTTCTAAGCAAAAAGTCTGCGGGCTGTTCTAGTTGGATTTTCTTAGTTTTTGAACAACGTTGTAGATTAGCCCTTAAATTACAAAAATCTGCTGTTTCATCTTAAGAAAGTAGCCTATGAGTATTTCAAAATGACGACTTTATTGAATGCACTTCGCCGAATTTGTCCCTTTTCTCTTTAATTGAAGCACTTTTAAGGAGCGTTCATGCTTGAGTGGCCCGCCATGGTAGCTCATTATTATGCATAAATGTCCGGCCATTCTGCCCAATGAAATTACCCTTCAAAAAAGAAAACTTAAAATACTAAGATCTCAAATATTAGTGCACTTTCAACCAAAGTACATGTAGTGTACAGCTGTAATTGCCATATGACATAAAAATCAATGCCCTTTTGAAAAATATTATTTCAAGGTCACCATAATGTTTAGGGTGAGCACACATCATGCTATTGTACATGATATTATTGCGATGCATATTTAATAACTGGTGTACCTTATTTTTATTATCACCAGCCATCCCAGGACCAAAAAAGGTAAAAAAATTTTCTTGTCCTGTTCTTCAAGTTGAATTGCACCTAAATTAGCAGCAGATAGATAGATAGATAGATAGTTTATTCAGATCAAAATCGCAGCCAAAGGCTGAATTAGATTAATCGTTACAATAATAAATTCTAATAAAAGGTAAGAGAAATATAAGAGAGATATAAGAAAATATACACATATCCCTATGTACACCTAATATACATATAGCTAAAAATTTAATCAGTTGCTATATATAAAAGTGCTCGTAAGTCTCTTCGTCTTAGCCAGGGGGACATTAAAGTTCCTCTTTCGTCTTAAATTGTATTCACAAATGTTACGAGGTGGCAAGAGCTCATGCAATTTATGGTTTGGGTTACAAGTGATGGAATCAAAAAGCTTAGTTGTGATAGACTGCCTGCGTTGAGAGAGCGTCTCCAAGTTGGCTTGATGTAATGCGTCGCTATATGGAACAAACGGAAAAATAATTCGCAAAGCGCACTTCTGTAGCTGTTCTAGCTCAGCGGATAAATATGCGGGAAGCGCGTTGTGAAACACCAGGCATGCGTATTCCATTACTGGGCGTATACAGGTCAAATAAAAGATTAGCAAATCTTTGACGGGAATATTCGCTCGCTTCAGTTGTTTAAGAAAATATAACCGGCTCGCTACTTTTTTACTTATTTCTGCAACATGACAGTTCCACCGGAGGTCAGATGATATATTTAGACCTAACAACTTAACAGTGGACACTACCTCTATTGTTTTCCCGTTGATGACAATGGGAGCAAAGTCCACGGCTGATTTAGCAAACGAAATTCGTAGTTCCTTACACTTCGACTCGTTTAGCTGGAACTTGTTTTGGTTAGACTTAGCGATTAATTCCTCCACATCAGATTGGATACGGCTAACTTCCTTCTTGTCAACACTCTCTGCAATAGTTGTGTCGTCCACGTATTTCCACAGTTCCGTGTTACTGGTGTTGATGTCATCAATCATAAGAATAAACAGCCACGGCCCGAACTTGGTTCCCTGTGGCACCCCTGCCGGTACATTCCTCCATTCAGACAAGCAATCTTCTCCCAACTTGACTCTCTGCGTGCGGTCTGTAAAGAAATCGATGATCCAATACGATACGCCAATCGGCATGTTCAGGGCAAGCAGTTTCCCAGCGAGAAGCGTGTGGTCTATCAAGTCGAAAGCCTTCCGGTAATCGAATAAGACGACCCTGACGGTGGATCCTGAGCCATTCGTGTGTTTGGTCCAGGAGTGCACCATACTGATTAGCGCATGCGTTGTTGAGGATTCTGGGATAGCCCCAAATTGGTTGTCTCCGATTTTCTTGAGAATTGATGGTCGCAAGTGATTCGCAACAACAAACTCCTCCGCCACCTTAGAGAGAACGGGCGTTAACGAGATGGGGCGCAGATGTTTATTTACGTCCTTGATTGGTTTCTGCTTTGGGATCGGCACGGTATCAGCAGATTTCCAAGAAGGTGGTAGGCGTCTTTCAGCAAAAGAGCTGTTACTAATATCTGTCACCGTATCAGAGAGGAGATCCGCATTTTCCTTTAGCAACCATGCTGGAATACCGTCGGGTCCGGACGCTTTCCTAGGGTTGATCGAAGCCAGCTGAAGGTAAACAGCATGCGCAGTAACGGCAAATGGCTGCGCGGTGGAATGGTCTTGCGGCTGCTGGAAAGTTTCAGCAGCTAACGGTGTAAAGTCTTGCATTGGGGAGAGAAAAGTATCATTAATCAGATTGGCCAAATCCGAGGCACTGAGAGACTCCTCACTTATGTGCTGTAATGATCTCATTAGCTCGTCCGAGTCCCTGACAGCCGATGACATGCCGCTCAGTTTTTTAACTTCTTTCCACCAAGCAGACGGTTTGCACTCCTTAAGCTGGCTAACTTTGGAGTCGTAGTACCGCTGCCTGCAGATCTTACGCTCACGATTCACTCGGTTTCACATGAGTCGAAACATTGGCTGATTATTTTCCGTGAGTGCCCTTTGTCGCCGTCTGATTAGATCTTTCAAGGCTGGATTAACCCAGGGCGGGTCTCTAGAGTGGATAGTTTTAGATCGCAGGGGCAGTACACTGCAGAGGCTCACATCTAAGTTAAATGACAGACAGACTTCATGCTGCACTCAGCATTTTGCCTACTAAGATGCTGGTGATGTCAATTTCTGCTATAGGTATATATTATGCACATGTCATCGGTTTCCCCGTGGGGTGGACCCCTGGGCCAACCAGGGAGATATGTGGGAGAATACAAAGAGATGGATGGGATTCTTTGCCTGAGGGTAGGGGAGAAAACGACATAACTGTTTTACGATCAAAGATTAGGGAGTAGGGGAAATCACAAGTTTGTAAAGGATGTCAGGAGGATTTTCTGCTGAGACACCTCACCCAGGGGACTTTGTCATGCAAGATTTCCCGACTCCCCGGGGGAAATTCCTCAAGTTTGCTTGACTGATTTTACAATCCCCCTGGTTAGCCCGGGGCTCGAACCCACGGGGAAGCCAATGACGGGCATTGCCAATAATTCCATCATTAGAGCGTTTTCAGTTGAGTTTCAAAAGTGATTTTCATTTGCTTTGGTTTTGCTTTACTTTCTCCGTGATTGATTAGCAAAAGATGTACCACCAACCAATGGAGGGCTAATGCTCTAAACGTCAGCTAATCAAATCCCTGTACAGTGGTCAATTTACATTATCAACTCTGTTGATAAACCAAAACCAATTAAATGTCTCGCATGCATGCATTTTGTCAGCTAATAATAATAATAATAATAATAATTTATTTCTTATTAGGTGCAAATTAACATCTGAATATGATCAAATGTGCCTTACAACTATAACTACCTATAATGATTACAATGAAATATACTTAAGAATACATGCAATTGCTTCAAACTCTGATTGGCTCATTGTGCTGTTTGTGTCTGTTGTGATTGGTCAGAGTAGTTCCTTTGATTTCAGTTTTATGACATTCAATTGAAAATTGCTCAGCTTTAAAGAAGATACTAATTTGATGATTTTGTTTTTCGTCAGACCCTTTGGAGGGTGGTTTGTACAAGTTGCAGCTTATGTTTCCTCGGGATTATCCATTTTCACCACCAAAATGTAAGTCTTTTGTCTCTCTCTCTGTGGCCCCTTCAATAACTTTTGAAATCAGGGATTTATAAAAGAAATGGGTTGTTGTATGAGGTTTGGCATGGTTGAGACTGTCATTATGCTTGCAAATCATAAGGTGGTTAATTATTGCCTCATGGTAACCACAACCTTTAGTGTCAAAATTGATCACAATAATAATAATAATTATTTATTGCAGATTTTTTGGGGGATACCGAATATGAAGTCATTTAGTATTTCCTACATTCTGTTAAGAGTATGGTGAAAAGTGAACCTCGAGTCCATCAAATGAAGGACAAGGGGATTGTGCAGCGTGAAATTTTCATACTCACTTAAGGCTTAATCTTGTACTATACAATATTTCAATTATACATGTACCTGTCATGATTAAAGTGCCTATGAAGCGAAATTTGTTTCTTGCTAATTTTAAAGTTTACCCCTAAAAACGCAAGAATCTCAAAATTTGGGGTGCTTGTGATTAAAATTGTTGATTATATGAGAGTTTGAAGTTGGGCTATTTTGCCTTTAAAAATGGTCAGGGGTCTGGGACGTGATGTGACGTCATTTTGGGGACAAAAATGTGTTTGCGCTTATGAATTATAGTGAAATAGTTGGAATACTTGTCCCCAAAATTACGTCAAAATTACGTCACACCCATTGTCAAGTGCCTTTTTGGCCGCGCGATTCAAATGCCATTTTTGAGGGCAAAATAGCCCAATTTCAAACGCTTGTATAATCGCCGATTTTAATCAAGAGCACCTCAAATTTTGGAATGTTGAGTTTTATGGATTAAACTTTAAAATTAGCGAGAAACAAATTTCGCTTCATAGGCACTTTAAGTATTCTAAACACTAGAGTGCATCTAGATGTTTATGTCTATAATAGCCTGTGTAACAGCTGTAGAAAGGGGAGGGAGAGGGGATTGGGGAGAGGAGAGAAGGAATGCGTTCCTTCTCTCCTCTCCCCAATCCCCTCTCCCTTTTTTCCTCCCTCTCCCTCCCCCACCCAGTCCCCTTTCTACACCTGCCATGCAGGCTATGTCAATAACTTTTGTATTTATTCGTTTTTCTCTTTTTCCACATGAGCCTGCCTCGAATAGCTACTAAGCTACCTGTGGGCTCAAGCTTTTTGTAATTGTTAGGTATAAAATTAACAAAGTCGTTGTTGTTGCTGGCTTACATGTAATTTTAGCACTTTAACCCATTGACTACCAGCCTTTTTTATGTTTTCGGAGTGAGTTTCCACCTATAAACGATCCATAGCATTTCACGACTCTTTATTTTAACTACCTGGAAAAGTGATGATGTCCTAAGGCACTGGAGGCTCAAGGTTTCTGAAAATGTCATTCTGACATAGCTATTTTTCATCGGTTGATCCGTTGAGCGACAACAATGGCCCAAGTCCGGTTTGCTTGCGATTTTTGCTAAGTTTACAGCCATTCTTCATCTTTAGTTGCTGCCTGATGAGCATCATTAAGCGTGAGGGTAGCTAATAGTCCACTTTCTCAAAGAATTGAGCAAGGTGATGTACTTTGTTGTCAAATTTGGCTTGTCTCGACGAACTGGGAATTTGGCCGGTCGGACACTTAGTACCTTTGGGACTCGACTATTGATGAATTTCTCGACCTACTGTCCACATATTTTGGAATTTGTGAGCACTGAAGATGACCACAAACAGGAATTTTTGTCGGTGGGTCGAAGTGGCTGTAGACTTAGTTTATATGTGAAAGAATTGGGGGAAGGAACGGACGCTGTCAAAAATTCTTGTTATTTCCCAGCATGCAATGCGGTCGAGATGTTGAAAATGGCTGAAAGGCCTGAATGCACTGGAACAAAAGGCTGTATCTACGCTCGGGAGAAGAATATGAACAAAAAAAGTCATTTCTAAAATAGGACAAGGACTGAATTTTGTTATGATGGTTGAAGTTTGGTTTTTCAACAATGATTTCTTTAAAAAACATAAAGGCAAAAGGGGCATTTTCGTCGTTTGTCTTTGACGTTAAAAACGGTCAGTTTTGTTCTTGTCCAAACTCAAAAGGCCACATTTGGTAAAAATCGCTATGTTTCTTGCGTTTATTGGATATCCAAATTTAAAGGACATTCCATTTCATGCTCACAACTGACAGTTAAGGCAATATTCGTGCAATTGAGAAAGCTGCAATGGGAGTCTTGTGCAGCCGGTTTTGGCTGGCATGGGTGCCAATGGGTTAAATTATGATCTTTTTAAGAGGAATTGCTCTGTTTCATCTGCTTGTGCTCTGTGCGGTGCACCCGTCAAAGATGCCAAATAGTCACCCAGATTAGATTAGGGATGGAATTTTTACTCCTTTTTTAGAAAATTCTTTTGCTACAATCTCCCATTTCAGGTGTATTTGATCCTGTTATTCTGCATCCAAATGTGTTTCCTTCTGGAAAAGTGTCCTTGTCACTGATCGACAAGAGTAAAGGATGGAAGCCCCAAATAACCACCAAAGAGGTATGCACATCTGCATAATGATTATTTATCAAACTTTTTCATTTGACTTGTAAATCATCTGAACATTAAAACATAACTGTTTGCTGGTGGCTCATTATCAATGGGAGGGACCACACCATTGCCATTATTTGTCACACACTGCTTCGTCCTGAATTACTCTTGGAAGGAACATATGGTGCAACATGGCAGTCCTAATAATGGGTGGTGGCCAAGTGGGCTGCATGTTTTTTATCTGGAGAACATTTGCAATAGGGAGCCCTGCCCTTTTTTATCTGTCCTCACAACATTACTGCTTTCTGGATCTACAGCTGTACCTTACAACACAGTGACCCAGTTTCTAACATTTTCCCCTCTTCCTGCAGGTACTTCTTGGAATTCAGTTGTTGCTAGGTGAACCTAACTTCCAGGATCCAGCTCAGGCAGAAGCATTTGTAGTTTACAGGTATGTTTCACAGTTCCACTTTCAGCAGTTGAGAAAGTGTGATACTAGTGATGGTAGGTAGAGCTGGATACAGGCCTTTCTGTGTTCTTCCCTTGGAGGGACTGCTCTGAGACCTCAAACTTTAAATTTGTCCTACAGTATGCTTAATATATAGCTTGCCCTCTTACACATCAATACAGACATGTGAGCGCTAGCAGTCTAATATATTCATGACTGACACACATATAAATCATGCTCCTTTGGAATGCTTGCCTGAGGGGAGGGAGGGCAGGGGAGGCCTTATTCTTAGGTTTGGTCACATTATTCAGGATGACCCACCCCACTCTCTCTATGAAAAGTTCACCCTTCTTTCACTCCTGACCTTTTGGTCCAGTTGACTAAAGAGAGCTAATTCTTAAATGGGCTTTCAATTTCTGAATTTTTTTGCAGCCAAAGCCGAATGGAGTATGAAGATAGAGTGAAGAAACAGGCCAAAGAGATGGCTCCAAATGGCCTTGGATAAAATTAGGGACAGATGTTTAAATGTAAAATTATTGTTATTGCTAATGACTTACGAAGCCAAAAATCAGCAGTTTCATCTATTATGGCTTGTCATTTATTGGGGATGTATGTAAAAATGCTTTCACATGGGAACCAGGGAAAGATGTCTCTTGCATGTTTTTATTTAGCAGTCATATGCCACTGAGGGCCCAGTTGTTAACTAAATGCACTCAAGAAATACTGACTTAGTGTAGTACTATACAAGCAAATGAGAGAGAGGAAGTATGCATAGGCTCCAGGCCCCCTTTTTTGTAAAGAAGAAACCACTGACTGTGTACATAGTGGGCCACTATGATGTAGATTGTAAATTGAATCTTTAATTCACTCTCTGCTGACAATGCAGTACCCTTCCTATTACATGTAAATACATTACCAGACTAATGTAAGTTGACAATCTTGTCTCGAAACTCAATCCTTGATCCTTGAAGCTATTGAGAATTGAGTATCAAGGTTTGAGTTTGCAAGGAAATGATTTCTCACACTTCGACAGTAAGAGACAACTATATGCTATTTCTGTTCTTCTATCATAATAAACTTAAGCTCTTTTATAAAGGTTCTTGGAACAAAAAAGGTTATAATTGTATACTCTGAACAAAAACAATATGCAGCCCTGTCAAAGTGTTTTGTAGTAGTCGGCAGCATGTGTATCTAGTACTAGGCAGCAACTGATGGCAAACCTTGCCTGCTAGAGAACTCACAGTGAAGTCCAAGTGTGAAGTAAATGGTAAATAATTGACTGGCTGCTGGCACATTTTGAGGGGGTTGAATATGGAACTAAAAACAACTTTGCTAAAGCCACCACCAGACAAGGGGATTCAAGCTTATTGCAGAAGTTGGTAAAAATCAGAAGATATTAATTTTCTGCAATTATTTTGCATTATTAATATTTCCCAAGGGGTAGGGGCAGCTGCATTGATACTTTCTAGAACAAAATTAACATACCAGCTCACAAACTAAAATGGAGGAAAGTTATTGTTATAGACTTGGGAGTATTTACACAGAGAATAAATGAATTTAATGAATAAGTTACTTTAATTAATTTCTACAACACTGGACTGGATAAAATTGAAGCCTTTCTTAATACATACAAACAAGCAATTTCATCAACCTAACAATATTCAGTAAAATAATGGTTACCCTATCAATAATTTATTCTGCATACATTTCCATCAAACATAATGAAGGCAACCAAACTACATATAAACAATAATGCAACTAAAAATAACAGAAATAAAACCTTGGATCTGCCCACATAACCTTTAAAATATTGGTGTGACCATAACACTGCTTGGTTGTATACGTAACCCTTTCACTAACTCCCTTTGACAAGTAAAATCGTCTGGTGTTAGACAGAGTAAAATCTATAAAGTCACTCTTGGGAGTGAAAGGGTTAAGGGTTAAGGGAGATAGTTTTTTAACCCTTTCACTCCCAAGGGTCTCCCTTTGATGAGTAAAATCGTCTGGCGTTAGACAGAGTAAAATCTATAAAGTCACTCTTGGGAGTGAAAGGGTTGATGAGGCTTCCAAGGGGTAGAAGCGACAAGCGACCTTGCTCCAGAAACAGGCAATAATCTTCTCCCAAGACACCGACAACCAACAGAAATTGGCAGAAAAAGCGAACAGTTTGCAACAGGGACAATTCACTTTCGCTTCCTCTTTGTTTTTCTTTTTTTTGGGACAGTGACATTTGTCACTAATGAAACAAATGAGGGACAGAGTTGTAAACAAGTACACTAGACTACCTCTTGGAAGGCCTCCTTAACATGAATCTGCTAGAAGGCTCAATTTATGCCACTCTAGTGGTTTTCTAAAACAGTGATTGCCTAAGCCAAGCCTATACATCCATTATAGCCTATAGCCGGCTTATCTAACCCTTTTTTGTCAAGTTGGCCAAACGCAGTTAGCAGGCCAGGTAGGATGTCAGTGACTACATGTAGTTAGAGTGTAGCTCATAAAATGCTCTGACACTACAATGGGAGAAGAACAGCGTTCTGTGCAATGACAAATCTACATTAAGTGTTCTTCCATGATCACAACCCTTAACAGAAGTTCAGTAGACTCTTTCTAAAACTGACGCTGTCAGGAACGGTGACAGCTGCCTCCTTTATGGAGTTCAGTAACAGTGAAGTGGGTGATGTAAGGCCAGCAGGGACCATCTTTGAATGTTATTTTCACAGAAGTGTATGCATTAGAAAGTGTCTGTAAAGAGAATTTTCAATGTACTGTAAATCTACGTGATCACCGAGGACTGATCTTCAAGTGAGACACCAGCTGGTGGAATAAGGCTAACATTAGGATCCGAAAAACCAATAACAGGTGATGAAGGATCCAAGTTGCTTCCATCATTCTGAAAGTCTTCTACTCTAGGTAAGCCATTTTGCTGAATCACAGATGTTCCGGCAGGGATCTCTGACATGGTAAGAGGCTGAAACATAAGAAACTGTAACTCAGCATCATGTCATTTATTCAACCCTCATCTGCATTATGCACAGGTCTCGCAACTGGAGGGTCCCCTAGACCCCTAAATGTAGTGTAAAAATATTTGGCCTTTTCATGCATCAAATAATATCCAAAATTCTTTCACATTCACGCAAAATTTGAGATGATCACGAATTAATATTTTGGCTCTTCGATCAAGTGGTCATCTAAATCGTGAACAGGTCTGTCAGACCTCTCCTTGTCAAGTGCAAAGACACTGACAGTGCTCAAAAGTTAAGCTCAATCCCGAGTTGAACTCTTAGTTGTCTGTCTGTCGATCGATGTGAAGTCCATGTCCTGTCGAAACCTAACCGCAGCTATTCAAAAACAATACTAACATTTTCAAAACAATAAAATAGCTGGAAATTCATCACGCAAAATGAAACGGATCACGTTTAATTCAACTCTTTATACACAGGTCACATTTAAATTAAAAAATTACTTCACATAGACATGAAAAGATCTTGCCATCTTTAATCACAAATCATGAATAAAAACATTTCAAAATCATGAGTCACGAGAAAATAAATCGCCTGATCACACTTCACATAAAAAGTATAGGGGACCCTCACTGAAGTTATGAAGCAGAAGTTTTATGCAAAAAACACTTACTAATTATCAACCAATCCAACAAAAATTTAATAAGTGAATCTAAGCTGAAACCTTACTCTAAATGGAGCCATTTGATGTGTCAATAAGGACCATTTCTTATGGACCAAGAGGAGTGCATGGCTAGTAAAATGGTAAGCCATCCCTTTATTCTTCCAAACAGGAAAAAGCATTCAAAAACCAATTGGAATTTGAAAAGAAGGAGTCAAGTAAAGACAAATTACTTGACTCAGCACCTCCCCTAAATAAGTACTGCATTTAAGAGCAATAACATTAATGCTGGTAAGCATTTCCCTCCTCAACAATGCAGCCAAAAGATTAAGTTCTAGAGCGGCACTTTTCTGAAGTGTTGTTTTAACATTCATCAAATTTCAAAATTTTGCATAAAAAAAAGGAGGAAAGTTTCAGTTTCAGTTTTATTTGCCAGAAAAAAATAAATACGGTAATAAAATAATACATACATACATACAGAAGTTTTAAATCAAGGGAAAATTTATTCTTATTTTTAGCATTTTTTTCTCAGTTCAAAATGTGTATCAACTCCTTTACCCATTTTAAATAAGGGTCAGTGCCACCTTAGAATAAGCACCACATCAGTGAGCTGAAAAAATTAACAAGTGTACCACAGTGGCACTCTCTTGAGTAAAATACAGTGCTCTTTATACTAAGCTAGAAAGTGGTTATCATAAACTAAGACTCTCTTCTTTTACTGCTGAAAATTGTTACAGGAACCTCAGAATTTTTTTGGTTTTACACCCTTCTCTTTAAATCAATTTTATCCTAACCCTCCCAATGGCATAGAGAATTAATTCCCTGTCACTGCCTTGGAGATGGCACACCCCATTTACATTTTCAAGCTCAGAATCTTTTTCTTGTTATAAATTATTACTGAATTATCACTTTTTGATATTTAAGAAGATGGCTGGTACAGCACCATCAATGGACATTCCATAGACATGTATGTTGACCAGTGTTACCATTTTCCAGTTCAACAGACAACAAAATGACTTTTTTTTTTAGTAACAGGCTTACCTTCTCATCTTTTTTGTTCCACTGCAACTTGCAAGTTATAACATCAAATAAGAAACCAATGAATGAATGCATCATGCCTAAAATAAAAACAAAATATTAGAAACTAATATTAGAAACTAAGGCATTTAGATATAAAGTCCATTTCAAACAAGAAACAATTTTGATTCATTTGATAAAAGACCTAGCAATGATCCAGTGGCTATTGATAACCTTTACTAGCACTTATTGGCCTTTTTAGAAAAGGACCTCAGGAACTCACTTTCAGCAGGTGAGGGAAATGTACTATTTTTAATTATGCCAGCATTTACTGCAAACTACACTGTTTCAAACCCAAACAGCAGAAACAATGGTCATAATCCATCACTACGTGATCAAATAAAGTTTGATTGCTAAAGATGTACTTGATGCTTAAAGCAATTCTCCTTACTTGTGTCATAAGAGATATAATTTATGAAGAATAGTAACCAGAATAAAAGTTTTGATGTCAGGACTTAAAGGGTTAGTAAGGACTTTTTTGTGAGTCAGACTGCAAATTATTGAGAATTTTCCATTACGTAAAGAATAGAAACCGAGTTCACCTGAGGTAGCAAATATTCCTCCAACTATGCCACAGAGGCGCACCAAGAAACCCCAGAAAGATCTGTGGCGATTTTCTACTCGCACCATTATAGATGATGTGTCGTACTTGAAAAAAATTCCTATCATAAACATGGTAACGTCATTAATGACTTAGTACATAATATTGCAAACAATGAAACTGAATTACTTTGTTTAAAAAATGACCAAAAATTAATGTTTTTGTACTGCATGTGTAATGACTATCATAAATAATTGATTTATCCTGGGCTGTCATTTGGGGCTGCGGAGTGGGGATAGACACTATAAATTGGCTTCTTTGCAGTCTGTTAAAGTTTTCAAGATAGAAGAGAAAGTTCTGTCAGAGCAAAACAATCTGGTACCACTCCTTCGTTCTTTACAAAGTAAACAAAAATAATTTGGCCTTGCAATAAGCAAGTTATTTGAACAACTAACTTTAACTGCATCAGCTTTTGCATAATGAGCAATAAGCATGAAATTATTAGGTACTTACCAGAAATACCATGGCTTCCTGAATCATGGTTTATTTCACGGATCTGATCCACAAATTGGAAAATGGGTAAAGTTAGTGACAAATCTTTAAAGAATTCCCTATTTATCCTTGCATTCATTTGCCTGTATGTGGAGGGGGGTATCCCAGTTCAAAGCTCTGTTTATGGTATAGGGTAATGAACCTTGAAGGGTACAGGAAACCCAAAACTGTTTCCTTTGAGGGCTGCAACACGTATAGGATGATATCACACTGATATCACATCAAGTGGGAATTAGGTTACCAGTGCATTATTAATTACACTACGCATCTCAAACCTGCTGTATGACAATTGAATCGATTTAGTGCCGTCAACAATGAAATCACACTGTTCTTAAGCTATATTTTAATGACTTTTGAATGGTGCTAAATGTTACCTGAAGCCATAAACTAATTTCTTTTCTTTTCTTTATTACAACAATTCATGTACTATTCCTTTCTCACCCTTTGAGTAACCGAGTACTGGTTAGTCTTCGTTACTGTGCCGCTAAGTGACTTGATAGATGTTGGTACGATCTGATGGAAAATAAGCAATAAAAGTACCATAAGCTGTAGGTCCTGGTGTCTGATACATGAACACTTCTAAGCTTGAGCAGGTCAAAACATCATATTAATTTAAAAGTCACAGTGAATTCTCAAGAGAGATAGATGGAAATAACACCAAATTTTGGCCAATAAAGAGACATTATTTCTCTTAATTTGTCATCACCTGGTGCAAAGCAAGGCTGTAATAAGAAAACCAGAGTATCTTAAATGCTAAAATAAAGGTAATTTGAAGAAAATTAATTTTGAATACAGGCACAACACCTGTGATCACAAAACACATGCTTTTAACCAAGATCTTCAAATTAAAGCAAACTCCAGCTCACCTGAATGTAGTACTGGTACATTTGTAAGTCTGAAACAAACAGAGACAAGTAAACTAGCTTTGTCAGATTCGGGGAAGAGTAAAAGAGTTGAGTGGGGGTGGGGGTGGCGGGAGGTGGGGTGGGGGGGGAAGGGAGGGGGGAAGGTTATTATTTCCTAACATTTGTCATCCATCAATCTGGTATGCTCAAAAATACATGCAAACTTGTTGCTTCATGGAAACACCCTTGTCATTTTGACAAGCATTTTTCAAAATTCAGATTGTTTTAATTTGTACTTTAATAAGGGAAAAATAATTATTTCATCTGAGCTTAATGAGAAAACTTAACTTTTGACATGTTATGGCAGTTTCCACCTACAAAGTTATCATCAGAATGCTGACTCCATTGTGTCAATTCAAAATTCGAGATCTTTCAAAGCAAGGAGAAAGAGAAGCATCATATCCTGGCAAGACCAACCAGCTTACCATACAATCCGCTGGTATCAACTAGTGTCCAGCAATCTAATTACAAATCTCAAATTAAATCTAATGTTGGTTTTTGAGGAGAGGGAAAACCGGAGTACCCAGAGAAAAACTTCTCTGAGCAGAGTAGAGAACCAACAAACTAAGCCCACATATGACGCCGAGTCTGGGAATCGAACCTGGGACACATTGGCGAGTGCTCTCACCACTGCGCCAACCCTGCTCCCCATCTACTGTTAAGTACATGTTATATTGTTAGACAAGTATGCATTCTTTTTCATTTAAAAGCAAACTAAATCTAGGTACACCACTGTAGTTGTGCACTTTTTGCACTAAGCCCTTCAATCAAGTTTCAAGGTCATTATATGTTTTTGAAATAATAAATGATCCCAAGCAACACACTTACTCTTCTCAGTGGTTACAATATCTCCATCAAGGGGATTTACATAGCCAGGCACCCAAGGACCAAATGATAACACATCAATTCTGTGAGAGAAGTTAAACACTGCAATTGGAAAAAGAATAGTGTTAATAAAATGAAACTACCAGCAGCTATGCATACACATACATGTACATGTACATCTTTGGGTCTCAGGTATGAAGTCAGAGGTGACAATATCCACTGTTTGAAAGTGGTGCAATGGAACTTTTGAATGACTCAATAGCCATGATTACTATACACTCAAGCAAACTACTAGTCATTAATGGTCTCAACTTTTGTTTTGCAAAATGAAGTCAGCTAAATAGCCTTAATACTCAGTTCTACTGAAAGTGTTAAATCATACAGTCACATGAAATGGGGCATGAATTTGAAAAGATTTTTGTCATCACAATTTAAAAAAAAATGTTCAGCTACAAAATATACTGAGTACAGGTGCACAATTAGAGTAA
Organism: Pachyseris speciosa; assembly: GCA_016490735.1. NCBI lineage: Eukaryota > Metazoa > Cnidaria > Anthozoa > Scleractinia > Pachyseridae > Pachyseris > Pachyseris speciosa. Next base: position 870,960 of record JAEMWC010000094.1, read on the forward strand.
GTCACAAAACAACTATGGCAACATTAATTTTACAAGCAAACATGATGTCAAGGAGTCAGTGAAACCACATCATTAACAACCTGTTTCGAATATGCAGTAAGGTTTCAGTTGACTTTTGTCAAAGACATGTGCAATAAACATTAAAACATAATGCCACACCAGCAGATCTTAAAAAGGATTTCAAAACTTACTCTCTGAGGGCACCAGAGCACTTAAATGAGCATGTCCTCTGGGGTGATAAATAGACCTGATGACAAAAATAAAAATCACACCAGCAGTTAGATGTAGGGTAATCAGTCATATGCATAGCCTAATTACGAAGGTCACCCTTGGTCTCCAGTTCCATGCCAGATTCCTTGTATTGTATTGATACAGCTGAAAGTCTTCCCATGGGAATGAAGTGGTGTGAGATGTTCTAAAGCAATAATGAAGATACACTATCAGTGCTGTCACTAATTTCTGAACTAGGTAGGGATGTGCAAAAGTACCTGGGGAATCCAGTTTTTGTCATAATTATGCAGTCTTTCTAGGAAAGCAGCTGGGGAGAAAATGCCCGGCCTCGGACCTTTATGACAGCCCTGACTGTAATGGCAATAAGGATATGTCGCAAAGTAAAGGAAACAGGGTAGGAGGTGAAAATGTTATTGCAAGCAAGTAACAAGACAATAAGATTATTCTGCTTTGAGCAGTTCTATAATTCACTAAGTTTAAACAGAAAACTGTTCTTACTTCCCAGCTGTAATGTGGAAATTGCCAGCCACTTTGTTGACCTCGAAAGATCCATGAACCCGACAAGCATCATGTGGTTTCTGCTCTTCTCCATTTCTGCAAGAGGAAAAAAGAAAAAAACCTGAGACAGGTGCTAAACATCAGGCATGATACACAAAGTATAATTACTGTACAATTCAACAATTATGGCGCTTTGTGCCTTCCAAATGATTAAGAGGAAAAATTAAAGGAATAAATGACTGTTTTGCAGTATACTTGTCAGCTTATATTAGTTGTACCTGAATGTGTACAACTAGAATTAAATCACATATTGTTATTAACAATTACACATACAAAAAAAAAACATGTGCATGCCAGTCTTTCACATACTAACCTCTTGGGCATGTAAGTGGGTAAATCAGACTTAAACTGTTCAAGAATCTTCAATGCTCTGTATCCCTCCATAAAGGCATGCATTTGTCTAAACATGCTGAAAATATAATGATACAAAACACAAATTAGGGGAAGTTGATCAATAGAAAAACTAAAAAGTACTTGAAGGTAAACAAAAAAAACAAAAACAAAACCCGAAACATCTGTAAAAAAAAGTTGAGAGCACCGTCCAGTCGCTAAAAATCTAAAGTTAACGTACTCACCGTAACCAAGAATGTTGTTCATCAGTTAGTTCAAAATGGCTCTGTAACGTAACAAAAGCAATGACACATTGAATCAAATCCTACATGGTGAAGCTCTAGAAGAGTACTTGTAAATTAACAATATTGGTTCATGCGTCAGCATGCATTCATTGAGATATGAAGCATGCGGGAAGTTTGAAGAGCACAAAAGATGTGTAAGAGTTGCTCGAGGCGTACTCTACAGTATAGCTTCTTGAGTGCTCTCTAAACTTCCCAAGTGCTTCATATCTCAATGAACGCACAGCTGATGCACGAACCAATTGTTTTTAATATAACATTTTCAATGTAGTAGTTTAAATATTGTAAAAAGAGAAATTCCCTGTGCTACATCATCAGCGTGCACAATAGGAATATGAAGCACACTCGCGCAATTGAATTTGACTATGTGAATATGTTGTGGTTCAGTTTTATCCTTGGTTCAATTTTTATTTTCCTTTGTTTTGTACTTATTATCATACATTACCATACACAAGAACAAAATAAAATAAAAATTGAACCAAGGATAAAATTGAACTACAACAAATTTACCAGCTATGTTATAATCATGTCTTGATCAGCAAAATTACAGTTATCAATAAATCAAACAAAATGTAATTTAATTCTTTCGGCAATTTAGTAGCAAAGTAGTACTTACTGGTTCTAATTGTAATTTATCTCCTAGTTCTAATGTTGAGCCAGATAAATCTAAGACATCTGCTCCAATATCTGAAAGAGATGAATATACATGTAAGCTCAAAAAAAAAATGCATTACTTGTATTTGTTACATACGCTTATAAATGAAATATCACATAGGTAATTGGCACTTGAAGTCTCAGGATTCCCAGTGTGTGAAAAAGTTGTGTCAGACAGGGTTTTCAATAAGTTTTGAAATAGCTGTCTGAGCTAACTAAAGTAGGTGGCAACCTGATGAATTTTTTAATAATTTGAGTGAAAATACGGACAAAGTAGGCGGCGGAAAGATGTAAATTCTGACAAAGTTGGCGGCGATTTATTTATTTATTTATTTAATAGCTTCGCCAGAGACCTGGCAGGGACACTACAACAGCTTGCGCCAATTACTGTAGGCCCGTAACTGCAAATCCCTCCCCCATAACCACATTCTAGTAGAGATAGACCACCACACTGAGGACTACGTCCCCTACTCTTTTCGAACAGTGCGTGGGTTCTTTAACGTCCCACAGAATCAATTATGAAGAGTTGTGAGACGGGACCTACGGTTTATCGTCCTTCTCCGAGAAGACTAGAAAGTCTAACCATTTGCAGATGTCATTACAAAGGCAGCACTTTCTCCTCAATTATTTAAAGACCCTGAGTGTTGGTCCGGCCGGGGTTTGAACACGCGACCTCCCGCACGGTAGTCCGGTGCTCTACCACTGAGCTAACCGGTCGGCAGCTGCCAGCTTCTAATGAAATCCCTGGTCAGTTGCCCAAGGACAGACCAATTTTCTGTCATGCTAGTGGATTCTATCCTTCACTAGCTAATGACAAGAGAGGTAATTATCATTGTTACTTTTTTGGGGGGGAGGGGGGAGGGGGGAGGGGTGTATTTGAGGCGGTGACAAAGAAGAATGAAATTAAATTGCAACTGAAGAAACCAAAAAAGGATAACATCAGTGTTAAATTAAGTGTCACTGACCTTCACATTTCATTGCTACTGTAAGATCAACATTTATTTGAAGTTTACTGTTGACAGAATAAACATTATTGATAAAAAATCATTAAAGATGTTTCAATCTGTGGCCCAGTAAGGAATGGTATACAAACATCAGTACTGTTGCCCTTACTCTTGCCTTACAAAATTTCACCTCCCAGTTTTGCTTTTCTCATGCTGATTACAACTACTGTCTTGTCATTTTTAAACAGGGAAGCAGGGATGGCATAGTGATGAGAGCACTCGTCTCCCACCAATGTGGCCCGGGTTTGATTCCTGGACTCGGCGTCATACATGTATGTGGGTTGAGTTTGTTGTTGGTTCTCAATCTTCTCTGCTCAGAGAGGTTTTTCTCCAAGTACTCTGGTTTTCCACTCTTGACAAAAACCAACATTTCCAAATTCCAATTATTTTGATCCAGAATTTCGAGGGCCACAGGTTTGTCAGTTGAATTACTGTTACGTGTCACCCTCATTGAACAAAGTCAATTTTGAGATTATAAAGGCAAAACAAAGTGACTTCAGGTAGTTGTAGCGAAATGATGAAATTGTGAGCGTTGCCTATTAATTTGAGGCCATCTTTGTGAAACTATACGATCAGGACATGTAAGAAGCCCTGTCTGAAAGAACATCAGCACTTGTTGACTAATAATATAATGTAGGTTTTCTTTGATAATAAAAGAGTTTTGACACCATATTTATCTTAAGCACCTAACAAATCAAAAACAACTGTGTCATCTTTGAGAATGGCACAAATAATTGACTGTTGATTTTCAAAGACATTACATATTGTTCAAAAGAATATTAGATTACAGCCATGTTAATCAATAAATACAAATACTGTAGTTGGCAATCACATCTCCATCTTACAATGTACACTGACTTGGTAACATTTCTGATTGCAAGAAGTACAATTGCAATTGCAATTGCAGTTATTCACAAGTCATTTACTTGTAATGTATCTCAATTAGCTGACCTATTTTAATACTTACCTATCAGCATCTGTGTCTACTTCATAATCATATTTAGTCTCCACTGCTCTATAGTACCAAAACTCAGACATGACCAGAACACCAATAAATAGAAAAATAAGGATGGAGACTGGAAGAAAAGCAACAGAGAAACAAATTCAGAACACAAACTCAGAAACTATGTAAGTATTTGCCATTTCTTCAGGCCATAAAATCAACTGGTACAAACCAGAGGATCTCTAACTCAATGAGCTTTTCCAGAAACAGAGGTAAATCCCTCGGGTTGAAAGGGAAGGGATGTTATATGGTAATGCATGATAATTAGTTTAAAATAAAAGGGGGAAAAATTTAAACCAAGGATAAAGTTGAACTATCACACATACACTTTAATGCTTTAAGTACAGAGCCTTTCTGAAGGGATTTGACCACAAAAGTTCAAGTTCCCCCCCCACCCCCCATGTATTTCTTTCAGAAATAGAGCAAAAATTTTTGGAAATTAAGGCACAACACAGAAGAAGAAATACTGGTGAAAAAAGCCTTGATGTACGTATTATTTTTCAGTATGTTTGCATTTTCCAAGATTTCAGATCTCACTCAAAGGCTAAGTAATGAACGGAGAAGTAAAACTTAATAATAGATTGATTGATTGATTGATTGATTGATTGATTGAACTTGAATGTTCCAGCCATCAAGTCAGGGGTTTCATTAGAAGCCGGCAACCGTCCAACACCACCAAATACTTTGCCAGAATTTACCTATTACCACTGCCTACTTTGTCTGTATTTTCACTCAAATGATTTAAAAAAATTCATCAGGTTGCCACCTACTTTAGTTAGCTCAGATGACTATTTCAAAACTTATTGAAATCCCTGCAAGTGCAACAAGAACTAGCATTTCTGAATTTTCTAATAAAAGATGGGACCCAAATCTAAGTAGTTCACAAGAGCATCATAGTAGGAATACAGAGTGTGCACCAGTTACTGTGCACCTTCATACATTGTATGTCCCTGAGATGTCACAGTGTGACCATATATATAACAGCTTGCTTTGCTGTTAGGGAAAAATTCATCTTGGTGTGGTGACTATTTTGTTGACAAAATAATAATAATAAATGTATGACAGGTCATGCAGTCACAAATTTTTTGTGTAAAGCTGTACTAAGCCTGGTTCACACTAGCAACATAACGACATAAGGAAAAGATCAGTTTTAACTTTATGTTGCTATATGCTTATGCTGTCATTTATAATATGTCATTATGTCTGTATGTTCACACTGCAAACATAACATCCATTTTACGCCCAGATAATGTCCTTTTTATGTTGTTATGTTGATGTTGTTATGTCCCTAGTGTAAACCAGGCTTTAGATCTCTTTTGTATGCCTGAAAAAGCCTCTGGGGAACAGAAATAATGCTCTGACTGACTTGTGTTTACCATTATTTTGTTATGGTTGGCAATTGGCCAAACTAAATGCTAATAAGGGCATTTCAGCATTGAAGGTGTGTGGATAAACTGAAGAACACCCTTCCACTTATTTGCATATTTTATTGAATAAAAATGGTCTATTCAATGCTCTGTTCTGTCAAGCTTTTATTGAACATGTAAATGAGTGGACAGGTATTCTACAATTGCTCCAGCTTAGCCCTTTACTGCTACGTCTTATTGGTAATTTAAACAGCAAAAATGATGAAGATGTTCAGAAATTATTTAAAATACTCACCAGAGCCACCACTGGCAGTAGTTCGTTGATAATTTTCAGGAACTTTGGGAAAGGCATCAAGTTCTTTCAAAACTTTTAGTGTCTGTTTGCGATTTCTGACAGCACTAAGCCGACGCATTTTAGTCTCGATAAACTGATTTACACAACTTAACTAAATTTTTAAGCCAACTGTCGATGCTTGGCGAAAAGAAAAGATAAAATATGGGGATCAACCACTCAAAATAGCAATAATTTTTTTCCTGCAATCACAGGACGCCATGTTGAAAAATCCACGTTTAATCATGCGCAGTGTGGCAAGGACCATGATGCAATGCTGGCCCTTTGCCGAAAGACTTCTTTTCGGGGGAGGGGAAGGGTAGTAGATGCTGGGCCGCGAAACTTAACCAACTCGGCCTATGGTCCGTCGGCTAAGTATTTCGCAGGATAATTGTTATTAAAAGAACACCAATGAAATGTCAGGTGAGCGAAAACATGTCATCTCCACATGTGAAATAAACTAGCCTGCGCCGCAGACGTAATCTAACCCCGGTCAGTAACGTCTGTGAGGCAGCGCCGAATTCCTTGTTCTGTATACCAGAATTTGAGTACGCGCTATGATTGGCCCGTCAACAAAAAGCTTTTGTTGACAGGCCAATCATAGCGCAACAAAAGCTTTTTGTTGACGGGCCAATAATAGCGCGTACTCAAATTTGGGTACAAGGAATTCGGCGTTTCTTTGCAGACGTAGCTGACCGGGGACCATCACCATCATCATCGTCATCATCATCATCGTCATCGTCATCGTCATCGTCATCACCTATCACCACCACCACCAACACCAACACCATCATCATCATCATCATGAATGGCCATACCGAAGTAAACCGAGTTTCAAGGAAATGTAATTTGAATCCTTGGAAGATAAAAATGCGACCTCAACGAAATGTTTGGGAACTGCGTACCCGCTTCCGCCTTTTCGCGCGCGTTTGCGTGTTTCGTTTGCTTCACTATCCCAAGGAAAAATAAGGGACTGCCACTTCACATTTGAACGCGATCGTGAAATTAAGAGAGATTGTATGGAGAGATTGGTAACCCCACCGAGGCAAGATTCCTCACCTTCCTGGGGTCCCCCACCGCCATGTTAACAGGCCCTAACACTGAAAGTCTCATTGTTAATCTCTCAACTCAATTATCAAATTGTTTGCAGATTCTTCTACACTAATGTGTTCCCACGATTTGATGTACAATTTGAAGTAGGGACAATGTTATGATCAATACACAGTTTATTTGATTTATACACTTACAGGGTTTTCCTGAGATACTTCAACAAACTATGTGCAACACTGAGTAAGGAATATATTTATACATCTACTTATACAGCACAGTCCTTTTATAAACGTTTTTATGCTGGTAATGTTCTGAACTGAAAACGAGCTCAAGGTGCAAAAATGCGCCAACTCACAAGCATTTGACTTCAACCGAAGTACTGAGGCTATTCCTGCTTGGTTCGTTTTTACCTCCCTTATTCCTTGGATAGGTTCATTATTCCATACTGCAACACTACCGTAAAGAAGGGTGAGTAGATTGACTGATGAAGAGAGCATCTTTAAATTACACCCTAGCGTTTTTTTCTTTCCTATTCCGTTATTTTTGTTTTCTAAATCTGAAAGCAACTTCAAAAGATAAAACTCGTTGCAGGCTATTTTTTGTTCCGAGGAGCACTGCAATAAAACATATTCGTATTCTCGGTATTGAACTGGATCTAGCATGCAGTGGAGGCTCTTGAGGGGGAATGCATTTACATATGAAAAGATTCCCCGTTTAAGCCTCGTGTGCATGCTAGTTCCAGCTCATTACGGGGGATACGAGTAACGTTCATTCAAAATGGACCAAACGAAGTGGAAATTTAACAGACATGAAATGAAATGCATTTCAGCAGAATTAGTTGAGACTCAAATCTTGGTGATACAAGAAAGTTATAGACTTAACGGACTGAGAGAAGCTAGAATTAGTAACAGCGCGAAGATTCCTCTATTGAAAGGACCTGAGTTTGATTACTCTCTCATTGGGGTGACCGACTTTTTATTATTCTACGTGCTCGTTACCGTGGACCTCGGTTCTGTCCTCGTGTACCGGTTCACAAGAGCCGATACAAAAGACCAAACAATACACAACAGCTAACCAATGACTCCTAAACAAAGAAAGAACAATGGTTATTCCCTTGTGTATCCGTACACCAGGACAGAACCCTGATCTCTTAATCTTTTGGAAGGAAAAAAACTTTCTTTCTTCATGTCATTAATAACTCTCATGTAACTTTCACGATCACACCCCTTGTACAAAAGAGGAAAACTGCACAAACAATATCAAATTATATGAACATTAAGGGAAAAACTATAAAGTTATAGTTTTATATCTACTTTGTTGATTTATTAGCCTGGTAGTAATGTCGAGACTGATTCAGGAAACCGCGTTAGAGTTAAAACGAAGGCCATGTCAGGATCATTTGACTTATTCAGTACATGTTGGGCTGATGATCATTGAAATAAAATCTCTTTGACAGAACCTACATGGGAGATCTTCTTGTTAAAAATTAGTACACTTGGACAGTATGATGGCCTCTATCTGCCACAACAACATTTCCGTGCCCAGAAATAGCAACACCAGTAGGTTTGCCGAAGGCACTGCCATTTTTGCTTTCAGAGACGTCTCCCAGTTTCTTTATAAAAGCACCTTCTGAGTCAAAGATCTGAACGCTGACGTTCTTCAAGTCCGCCACCACGATGTGTCCCTCAGAATCTACCGCAATTCCAGCGGGACAACTCAACTGGCCATTGTTGGTTCCCTTCTCTCCAAACTTAACCAAAAACTCTCCTTCACTGTTAAACTTTTGGACCCGGAAATTTCCGGAATCCGAAACAAAAATGTCGTCTTTCCCATCGATGGCAATGTGTCGTGGGCAGTTGAGCTTGCCTTCTCCATCTCCGTAACCCCCGAAGTACATGATCGCTTGGCCTTCGGAGTCGAAGATGTGGACTCGGTGATTGTCGCGCTCGGCAACGATCACTCGACCTTCCGAGTCCAAGCCGAGACCACAGGGTCCTTTGAGTTGCCCGAGGCCGGTACCTTTGGAGCCAATTTTTCGCACGAACTGCCCGTCGTGCGTGAAAACCTGAGGGAGAAAAGAGCAGCGTCATTGAAGAGACCGTTATGGGACAAAAGCAAACTTACGTGGCAAGGTATGAAAAGCAAAGCAATAACACAGTTAGACTTCTAGTTATCTTTTACAGAATTATGTCAAAGAGAGTGGCCATTCCACTAAAGGTACTTCATGTTCATTAACAGAGTGTATCTCACTTGAATTCTATGATTGCCATGGTCCGCTACGTAGATGTGTCCACTTTTGTCTACGCAAACCCCAGCTGGATACCAGATCTCCCCGTTTGCTTTCCCCCGTGTGCCAAACTGGTACAGGAAGCGACCGTTGGAATCAAAAACCTGGAAGAAAATTAAAATGATTCTTCTTGTCTATCACAAGTTTAACTACAACCTCGTTCCCAGGCTCCTCTCTCTTCCTCCCTCGAGAAAGTACCCTGGTTGCGGCTGGTCACGTGTCTGCCAGATTTTTGTAGATTCCAGAAAAATGATTGAAGGGAAGAGCAGCAAAGTTAAAGATTGTCTCCACTAAACCAGGGTTCTTTCTCGAGGGAGGAAGCAAGAGGACCCTGAGAACGAGGTTAGTTTAACTAAAAGATTTCGGTTTGCCGCCAGTTAACATGTGGAAAAGAATACCTGAATACGATGGTTGTGATGGTCTGAGACCACGTACAGCCCTTCCGGGTCAGCTACGACTCCCCATGGCTCATAGTACTCGTCGTTGGTCTTATTGCTGTTGGGCGTGAACTCCAACAACATTGGTCCAATGTTGGCACAGTCTACACCGGAAGTCACCTATGAAGAATGGATAAGCACCAAAACTTAGGATCGAACTTTTGGCTTTCACTTTTCATGAAAGATGTAGCCTTATCTGGAATACCAATTACTGGTGTGGGCAAATGACATGGATAAATTAGAGACGGATGCAATTAGCTGTTGTTAGCCCTTGGTAAATTGTGACAATTCTCTGCAGCCATTAACAATTTATGGTAAAGCTAGCCAACGTCAACATTTAGTAGTTATAAATCTTGCCAATTCACGGAAATTTTCCACAACTGTCGGCAGCTCTATCTCAACCACTCGTCAATTAATAGGTAACTTCCAAGAACTATCTGCCCATATACCGGCGACACTTAAATGAAGTGACATAGTAAGATAAAAATTACTCTTTTTTTAAATGGAAGTAAGTCAGGTTCAGACAGAAAGGTGAAGCAATGAGAGCTGTGCTTAAATCTGCGTTTCTTCCAAATAAAATAGCAAAATGAAATGAACTGTCACCAGACCTGAAGATCAAAGGGACTGCCTTGAATAGGTTTACCACGTGCGTGTACCGTGATCTGGTGATCACCCCTGGAGACTGGGGTGAAGGAAGCCGTGTAAGTGCCATCAATGTTATCCTCAACCTCCGCTGTGATTGGTGAACCGTTTGGACAATGAAGTTTGACTAACACCAAATCTCCTCCTATAAAGAGGAAAGGAGATGCACTGACTTGTACGTACGCATAGGAATTTAAGGCCCATAATTTGTAAGTATAATTGTCATTTTGTTTCAAAACTAGACTGTTTCTTGGGAGTTCTTCAGAGCTAAGGTAACTGAAAACTATATCGGCTTAGAACGATGTCCTTACAGTGTTGTGCGAAGGTAACCACACAGTGCCTTTGTAACAGTAAACGCGCGCGCTATAAAGCCGAACGCTGAGAGCTTTCTTTTTTCACAATTTTTTTTAATGCTCCTTTGGTATAAAGTGTGGTTCTGCCAAAATCGTAGGCAAGAAACACGGTAAAGGATTCGAGTTAATGTAAAAATGTACTCCAAAGTGATTTTTTACGAGTTTTGTTTGATGTTACATGCATTTCTAAAAATGTACTGAGTGCCTTGTGGACATTTGGAAGTCAGCCGAGTTTCCTTTAAAGAAAATGCTTGGTCTGCTTGTCCAGCTCTATTCACGTTACAGGGAAGTTCTAATATTTTAGGTTAAAGGCAAAAGAATCGTTCCCATTACGGCCAGTAAAAATGGAAAGTTTCCATATGTAGTGTCATTTTACCGCAGTTACATACCACTAGTGCACGGTTCACCATTTCTGTCTTTTGCAATGACTGTGAATGTCGACTTGTGCCCAACCTTCCCTCGGCTCAATCCAGATCCTTCTGCGCATGTCAGCATGGGGAACAAATAACTGGTGGAAACCGTACCAAGTCTGGCGATGACTTTGGAAAGTTCTTCGTCATTGGAGGTAAACTCGATAACCTATCGGAAAAGTTTTTCATTTTCAGAGCGAGAATTCCTGAATACGAACTTATAGCGGAGCTCCGACGGCCCGAAGGGCCGTCAAGCGGAGCACCATACCTATAGAAACCCGTCAACTGCTTTTCTCATGGTAAAAATGGCTAGCGGTATTGCTCGTGGGCCCGTACGCACGACGACGACGACGACGACGACGGAGTCGCCCAATAATTAATAATATCCTAATAATAATCATAATAATCCAACATGGCGGCCATACTCCACCTGGCCCAGCTGACCAGCTACTTTACAGCGTACATCTTTGATACTGGACATCCATCTTATAGCCAATTGACACCTGTCAAAACAAGGTATCCGCTGACCAGTGTAACGTGACCATATCGCGGGCTCAAGTTAAGACCTCATCGAGGTCAGCTGTTTTTTTGAAGTTGACCGCTGACCAGGTACTTGCTTTCGATTGGATCGCAGGCTCAAGCCAAGTGTGGGACATCGAGGCCGTTAAAATTTTTCGCGCGCTTTCTGCGGCTGGTAATTTCACATTCAGTTGGTTTCTTTATTTTGAGCAAAACAACTTCATCTTCTTCGATCGAAGTTTGTCTTTCGCGTAAAAAGCATAAAGATCAAGAACTTGTCAAAAGATACTCCGGAAGGTGAATTTTCAAGTGATGAAAGGAAGGACGGAAGATTTTTCTCAGGAAAAGCTTCAAAGATTGTGCGGTTGAAAACAGTATAATTCAACGCTTCAAGGGCTTTCATTTCACCGCGGCATCTTGCATCTCACCAAGAAAAGTCACTTAACAGTTCACCGGCATTAATGGGAAGAATGAGTAGCTCAAACTCTGTGGAAGAAGCTCTTTCTTTGGACAAACCGTTCGCTATTATTGCGGATGCTTGTTTTTACTTTACTGAAGCTTACGCATTTTCAAGTGGTAGAAACCTCTACAACACAGGACAGTGAGGTAAATTAAATAAATAGAAGCTTAACATTTGGTTTAATCGTTGTTACTTTTGTTCAGGAATGAAACTTGTATTTTTCTCTCGAATGGATATAAATAAAAATCATCTGTACTCGTTTTGGACGCAAAGAAGTAGTTGAATTGTTTGTTTGTTTTGTTACGTTGTTTTCTTTGCAAGCGAACGAGTGTTTTTACTCGGCTTGGCTGACTGTTTTTCGACCTTGGTTCCTCACAGTAGCGTTAAGAAACTTTTGCCCTTATCTTATCAACACGTAATCGCAATGAGTCCTCGTAAAATTAAGCATGAAAGGGGGAGACTCGAGCTCGAGTAAAAATAAAAAATCCGATCAAATGCATGTGCATGTGCACTTCTCAAAATCTGACATTAAGTTGTCAAAATGCTGCCAACCAGTCAAAACCCAGCGCGCTTCACTTCGTCTTTAAGAGATCTTCGTCGAAAGCAGCCTGTAAACAACAATTAAGTTTCGCCGTCTTTAAACATGTCGTTTGTTTGAACCGGTAAGAATCAGCGTTTGGATGTTAAAAACAGCGAAATGGGTTGACTGGCTGGCTGGTTTTGATAAATTTTAAAGTGGACGGGTCTGCGAGAGAAATGCTCGTTTGGTTTGGCAAGCGCTTTCTTCGTTATCTGGATAATGTTTTGCCACTGAGAATCATTAATTGAAGAAGGTTCTTCGGAAGACATGGGAAGTAACAGTAAAACCATCAAAGCACTTAAGTGTTTTGTGTAAGCCAAGGAAAGATTTTGTGGGAAATGGCTCTATTATTCAGCTCTGTCGCATTCCGAGTGATTGCTGTCTCAGTGTTTCCTGTTGACTGCTCTAAACGATCAGGTACGGACCTCTTTTTTGTCTTTTCTACGGACATTTATGTCAAATCTGCTAAGGAAATTTTCTAGCTTACAAGATAGTTTTGTTACCTGTCCAATTTCTGCACCTTCTCCAAGAATCTTCGAAGAAATATTATTCATATTGTGCTTTGTTTCCTTGTAATAAGTCTTATGTTTGTTGTCATATTGTTTCTGAACCGCGGTCAATTCCTGTTGACTGCTGTAAACGAAGAGTTTGTACCCTTTATTTTTTTTTCTAGGGGCATTTATGTCAAAATAAATACCGATTTTCCTAGCTTTATCATTACAAGCTATTTTAATTACTAGCTAGTCTTGTTTAATTTCTCCACCTTCTCCTTCTTCGAGCAAACACTCGCCGGCATCGTACTTTGTTCGCTTGCAGTGTTTTTGTTTTGTTTTGTTTTGTTTTTGATCCGCTTTGAATCCCTTTACGCTTTCATCTCAAAGTAGTTAGACTCAAGAATGTCCGTCTTTTTTTTTTTGCAAACGTTTACTATCGAAAACTCTTCGTTTTCCCTGCTGCTGCTCAATTGTTTTGGACACAAATTAAACTGGCCCAAATAAACTCTTGCGAAGTTGCTCGGTGAGAGTGTGCAGCTCCGATTCTAGGCTTGGCATGGCTAAATATATATATGGCCTTCAGCTTTTCTTTTTTTAATCGCTACATAACAGACTGGAATGGTGTTCCATCGAACATCATGCATGCACCTTCTTTAAGCAGTTTTAAGTCCTATCTATTACATTATTAGTGTCAATTTTAAATCAGATGTAGCTTGTGAGTGACAAGTATGTAATTTAATTAGGTTTGCTTTGGATTACTTCATGATTTTTAGTCTCAATCTCAAATCAGGGGTGACTTGTAAGCGAGATAAGTATTTGATTTAATTTGATTAGGTTAGCTTTGGGCCACGTTTAAATTTCACCTATTAGTTTTTAGAATGTGTAATACTAGATAATATTCTTTGTATGGGAATTTAGTTTCTCCCAATTATTCTCCAGTCATGCACTTTTTTTTTGTATCAACTTAGTTGTATTCACATGACAAAGTATTATTAAACTTAAAACTTAAAATTAAACTTAAAATAAGCTCTTTCTCATCAATGTACACATCCTTTGGACTTCCTCCTCCTGCATACAGTCTTTCAATTAATTTTATTAGTAGCTGGTCACACCAATCTTGTGGGATGTTTGGATGACATTTGGCATTAATGTTTAATGGAATCTCTGATGTTTGATGAAGTATGTTAAGATCAAGTTAAGATGGCTAACGGATTTCCAGCACTTTTGCTTTGATGAATCACCTTGATAGTGGTATCAACCAAATGCTCAATATATTATTATCAAGTTGTTTGGTCTTGCACTTAACTGGCCAGAAGAGCAGCTGGATTTCTTTTTGAAAACACTGTAGGTGCATTGAGTGATGAGCTTAATGTTAGCAAGCAGTTTATTTTTTGTGATAGTAAGGTCAATAAGTAATTGATCAAAATAAATATCTTGGTCTTAATTCATGGCATCTAAATATTTTCTTTCATAATTTTTGTGAGGCATACATATATCCAGAGGATACACAATTTCCGATTTCTGACTGTCTCATGGGAGGCTGTGGATAATTGAAATTGCATTCATTATGAAGTGATGATCTGAATCACTATATATCTGATGTGATACTGATTTCAAGGAGCAATCACCAGGCTTCTCCACCAATTTCTAGTGGCTCTAAACCATACCTAAGTAGCTAAGTATGTAACTAAGTTGCCTACAGTTGAACGGGGAAACAGACCTGTCCTTAGGTATTGCTCTAAGATGTTAAGAAATGTTTTGTTTTAAAAATTTATAGATGAAAACTAGCTTTGCAGGTTCTTTTTTACACAAGGTATTAAAGATTATTTAAAAAAAAACCTACCTCAATATTTTTATTTTGCTTTTTTAACATCTCCAAACTCAGTTTGGAAAGGAATTTTTATTACCTTACTCAATAGAACGCTTGTTTTTAGGAGGGGTGGGGGTCCAAATTCGTAAAAGGGGATTCATATCTGCTAGCAGTTCTGGACTAAGGGGTCCAAATCTGATCCACAAGCAGATCTGGACTGGAGGGTGCAAATCCACGTGGGGTCCAAATCCACTGTGCCACTGGCTCAGATCACCTTTCCATACTATTTTCTACAGCATTGGGTCTGTAGCTTGAGTGAGGTCAGATGGGTGATATGACAAGCAGACTATATGTAAATGCCAGTAGAAAAAGAATGCTTTTGGAGCTCCGCTTTTAGGCTTGGCTAAATATATATATTAATGGCCATACACATCACAGGCGAAACTGATTTAGAGCCGTATCCCTCATAATGATTTTGGAATATTGTAGGTCTCAATGTTCCCTTAACTATGCCAACGTTTTTCAGTCAATAGGATTTCACATAATCATATTTCAACGACAATAACAAAAACAAAGGGTTAATGTAAGAGTCAAATAACCCTCACGTTTAGCGTGTTTAAATAAAGGATATGATGATGATGATGATGATATTGATGATGATGTTGATAATGAAGATGATATTGATTATGATGATGATGATGATGATGATGGCCGTAATTTTTATCTTCCAAGGATTTAAATTAAATTTCTATGAACCTCGGTTTACTTCGGTATGGCCATTCATGATGATGGTGATGATGATGATGGCCGTATCGATCAGTAATACTTACACATGGGCAATTTTTCCGAACGCAATGCCACGATTTATGAATGGACACTAATTAACTACCACCAGGCTCCTGCTACCACGATACACGGAACAAACGTAACCTTTAATAGCAAAAACTTCCCGACTGGACGTCAGACGTATTGCAATGGGTTCACACAACGTATCCTGCAGAGAAGGCGAATTTTGGGGTGGGGAAGGGCTGAACCTTTTCGCGCAAACGATCCTGGGTTATGAAAAAAAGAATGGAGCTCTTGATTCTGGGGCACAGTGATTCGTTGCACAGTTTGACAGAATGACAGAGAACGAAGCCCCATGCATGCACGCAAATCCAGAGGATCGATTCCCGTCGCGGGACCCAGATGTTTTCTCTGCCTCACGTTCTTGAGAAATGAGTATCGGATCGTTTTTTAATAGAATGCTTTAGAATTTCCGTTGCACAGTTTGAAAATTCAAGATGGCGGCTTAATACATCAAGACTATATTGAAAGGCACTCGCAAAAAAATGTACATTGCAAGCTACTCGCCATGTGAATGCACTCTTACCTCATTGTCTTCTGGTTCGCATTGTGAGTCGTGATTATTAAGATTCTGAAGTCTGCTGACAATCTGCGGCTTCACCAGCATAATCTCCGCCTCGTTTCCATACCTGAGCACGTTCTCAGTGAACTCACAGCTGCTCAACAGGTTTGACAGGTCCAGTTCCAGGATTTCCTGCTGTGTGGTTAAAACCTGAAAGTGAAAACGTGGCGTCCTATTTAGCATGGGAACTGGAATGAAGGGATTAAAATAGTGCCACATTGATAGCTTTTATTAATATCTACGCAAAGTCCACGAACTTTGCAGGTGTCGCAATCCAGCTAATAAGTCGCAACCCAGCTATAAAACTTTATTGCATGCAACTAATGCACGTACGTTTATTCGCTGGAGAGTGACTTATCCTCTGGATAACAGTGTCAGCTCCATGAGCAACTCAGTGAAAAAACACGCTTGTATTGAATATTAATTTCAGGCTCCAGTGGAGCCAGAAATTCAATACAAGCCGGCATAACCACACCTTTTCCTTGGAACTTGATATCTCCTCTAACTGGCCAATCAGCTCTCGTTCCTGTTCCTCAAGTGCCCGGATGTGATCCTGAATGGTGTCCCGGATGGTGTTTCGAACCACCTCCACCCTCTCCCTCAAATCGTGCGTCACCTCACGCACTTCATCAACAGCAGCGCGAAGCACTGGAATTTTACGCTTGGTTCTGTCCTGTAGGGCTGTGATCGAGGAGCGGTATTTCTTTACGGCCTCCCTTAGATCTACGTAGATATGTTCTCTGTGTTCGTAGATGGCGCAGTCGCGGCAGATCGCCTCGTCGCATGTTTCGCAGAAGTATTTTAGAACCTGCAGTTTGTACAAATTCCATCAATGCAAATAATCCGAATACTCACAACAACAACAACAATAATAATAAATAATAAAAATTATAATGATAATATGTGAGAATGAATATATGAATAATGATGACGATAATGACAATGATAATGATAATAAGCGACTATATCGGTAGACTCCAACGATAATACGGTTTTTTTTTTATTGATATTGTACCTATCCCGATAAAAAAAAAATGATCACCAGCTTCTTTCACGACAGAATATACACAGTTCTTAAATTAAATAACAGGTGAACAATAAATGAAAAGGAGATAGCTATGGTTCATGTGGCTGTACGGTCGTCCGTTACGTTCACTGTTAAGAGAGGAAATGAATTTACATTGTCTTTGGCTACCAGAGAACGTTTGCAGTGAGCTATCACGCTGCATGTAAAATAAATTCCTGTGAATTGCATGATTCCCTGGAAGTTTCGAAGTCTGCTGGGGATTTCCATTCCTATGACCTGATATTTCTGGAATGTAAAATTATCTATCTTCAAAAGAAACAGGCAGACCAATTTAAAACAAAACAAAACAAAAACAAATTTCACCTCACGCGGATGCACTGAACAAAATGAAGGGCACCGAATGATGTCCTTAACTTCATTGGCTTGGATCTCGTCAAACGACAGAATCCGATGGTCCTTGGTCTGACGGATTCTTTTGTGCGCAAACACGCAGTTTGAACAGAGGTTTTCCACGCAGTCCAGACAGCGTGCGGTGGCCTGGGAAGTATCCTCGCAGTTTGTGCATTTGGTGGGATTCTGGACCGCTAGCACTGTGAGCATGTTGTTGATGAAGAAGTTTAACGGAAACGCCTCGATTCCTTTGGCGGGAACTGGTACAAGAAACTGGCATGTTGAACACTCTAGAGTTCGGTCTTGTGGTCTAGATTTATACATAAAGAAAATTGATTGAGGAATCAAATTGTGAAAAACTTTCTTTTTGTTTGCAGAAACTACCTCCAAATTTTGAAAGATGAAATGTTTTATGTACTGTCACACGCATGTTCGGAAAAATGTCCGAGTTCTCCCGACACTGCCGGTCGCGAGTCCAACCTATCTATCCGATTACTTGCTCGGATGCTCTACCACTGAGCTACAGGAGAATCGTAAAAGCTGGGCTATTAAACTACATGTAGGTTCGTGTGACGAATGTCCTGCATATTGCTAGGATCCCAATTGCGGATTGGTGGCCATGGTCTTTATAACTTATGCAAACACAAATATTTTCCATTAATGATGTTTTAAACGAAATCGAAAACATTTTCTTCGTGTTTCGAACAGCAGCAATTTATTATTTACAAGTTATTACAATTTTACAATTTAGACTGACCTACAGGTAGCTTAGCTAATCGTGGCAGGCCATTCTATTGCCAGATTGAACAAAGAAACAAGAGAGAGAGAGAGAGAGAGAGAGAGAGAGAGAGAGAGAGAGAGAGAGAGAGAGAGAGAGAGAGAGAGAGAGAGAGAGAGAGAGAGAGAGAGAGAGAGAGAGAGAGAGAGAGAGAGAGAGAGAGAGAGAGAGAGAGAGAGAGAGAGAGAGAGAGAGAGAGAGAGAGAGAGAGAGAGAGAGAGAGAGAGAGAGAGAGAGAGAGAGAGAGAGAGAGAGAGAGAGAGAGAGAGAGAGAGAGAGAGAGAGAGAGAGAGAGAGAGAGAGAGAGAGAGAGAGAGAGAGAGAGAGAGTTTGAGAAGCTAAGATAACAAAAGTACTTGCACTTGTGTCTTCTCTAATGATTCTTTAGATCAAATATTATTTTATCGATTTCAATGTAACTATCTTCAGTTTTCAAAATGTCAAATAGTACTCTTTTCATTTCTCTCTTACAACTATTTTTTGGCAACTTTTTTATTCTTTCAGGTATCCCATTCCACACTTTTGCTCCAACACGTCAAAAAGAGTATTTTGTCGGTCGATTCTAGAATTTTTAATAAAGAAGTTCTGAGAGGTTGACGTGCGGGTAGCATATTTGTGTATGCTAGACGTTCTACAGAAAAGATTTAGAATATTTGGCGGTGCTTGTTTTGCATTTATATCATACATTAAGTTTGAGACCGCTTGGACATAAAGAAAACTTAAAGGTAAAACGTTAGTTTTGACAAATAGAGGGATAGCGTGCTCATTTCTGTCTGCAAAGTGAATTAAGCGTAGGGCGCGCTTCTGTAGAATAGTGAGTTTATTTAGATGTGTTTTAGAGGCGTGGCCCCAGGAAATAAGTCTAAAGGAGAGATAACGTGTTATAAGAGCATTAAGATATTTAAAAGAACACAAAATGATATATAATTTCTTAGTTTACTTAACATTCCAACAGTTTTGCTTATTTTGGTTATAACAGAATCAATATGGTTCTCATCAGTTCCAGGAAAGGTTTTCATCAATAACGACGCCTAAATACTTAATGCAGTCTTTGTATTCAAGGTTTACATTTTTGTTTGAATCATAATCAAATAAACAAATTTGGGGAATATTTTGGATTTTCTTTTGGTAGGGTCGGAAGATGACATAGTTAGATTTCTTAGTATTTAATATTAATTAATTAAAAGTTGGCCAATCGTTAAGTTTTTCAATCTCGTTGTTTACAGTCACTTCTAATTTTTTCAGGTTTTTATCAGCAAATATAATATTGGTCTCATCGGCAAAAAGAAAGAACTTCAATTTGCTAGAACAATTATGGATATCATTTACGTAAAGTAGAAAAAGAAGGAGCCCTAATACAGAGCCCTGTGGTACGCCGCACGTGCATGCGCACTTATCCGAGATGTGGGAGTCTATCTAGGTTGTTTAGGTGCGATCAGTCAAAAAGGATTCAAACCAGTCATTGATAATTCCTCGAAAACCGTAATGATTAAGTTTGTCAAGTAGAATTTTATGATTAACAGTATCAAAAGCTTTCTTTAGGTCAATAAAGATCCCACAGGTAAACAAGCGTCGATCCATATTTGACTGATAGCATGATGGGTAGAATGCCCCTGGCGAAAGCCATACCGTGCGACGAATAATGGAATGGAATATAGAATCGAATGTATTTTGGATACTGATTAATCAAGATATTCTCGTTCCAGGCAATTTGCGAAAAGAGGGTTGCTATTCCGCGGAAATTAATACAATATGATCGCATTCTCACAAACTTTCGTTTGTGCGTCTATGGCTCTAATGTGACAACCATTTTTTACGTGCACTTGGATACAGTGGAACCTCGATTTAACGAAGTACCAAGGGACTGGGGAAATTGGTTCGTTCTATCGAGGGTTCTTTATATCGAAAACCTCATTATAACGAATTTGCGGGAAAACAGTCAAAATTTTCGTTATATCGAGGCATAGACTTGCCACAAGTCGACCTCTCGAGTCTCACAGCAGAAAAGCCAAGAGGAGCGAGCTGAGTTTTTAGGGCGCGAAGCAGTCAAGGACTTTTTCCAAAGTCTAATCGAAGCATAGTTAATAATTAAAGGGGATTAGTTTCTAAAGAAACTGTAGGCTGCGTCGGTGGGGGAGTGAAACACGAGAATTTGGTTTATCAACGGAGTTGATAATGTTATACATCGGCGAAATAGGATGACGACTAGGTGACCGATTCCGAGAACATCTTCGTGATGTTGAGAAAGATCATAAAGACGCATCCAAACCTGTCGCTCGGCATTTTAATCTCCCTAACCATTCCAAACAACACATGTCGATCTCCGGCCTTTCCCCACATCAAGGTACCACGGAAAGCCGTAAAAATCTCGAGCAAAAACTGATCTTTCAAATTGGCACTCTTATCCCCACGGTATCAACGAGCGCTTTTCATTCAATCAATTTATTCCTGTTTTTCACGTTACCATGTTACCACCAATAGCATAGCTCCATTTTCTGTATATAAACCATACACAACCCACAATTCCTCGATTCGCTCCGACGAAGGGCTAACGCTCGAAACGTCAGCTAATCGAATCCCTGTACGGTGGTCAATTTACATTATCAACTCCGTTGATAAACCAAATGTTCATAGTTAATAATTGTTTTGTAACGGTGTTACGTTGCACTACCCAGCATTTCGTAATATAAAACTGAACGATTACTTAACATTTTTGCTTCAACGTATGTAAGGAGTTGTTCTCTCAACCCGCTTGTTAAAGGATTAAAAGGATTTTCTTCGCTGTTGGTTTGTTCTGCATTCATCTTTGTCACGTGTTAGCATTTATTCGTTATATCGGGGTAGATTTTGCGTTTGGTCTTTCGAATTGTGTTCGTTATAACGAGAATTTCGTTATATCGAGGTTCGTTACATCGAGGTTCTGTTCCATACATTTTACTGTAACTTGGGTCGGGCTGAAGAATGTCGTTCGTTATACCGCGAGGACTTTGTTATATAGAGGTTCGTTAAATCGAGGTTCCCGACTGTACAACACAAGGCACATAAGCCTCTTATACAGAGCGTGCCATTTTCTGGTAGATGTAGATGCATACCGTGTGTAAGACGATAAGTTGATTGTACGTTCTGTTAGATATAAGAACGTAAGAACTATCACTGCAGCAAAATGAAAATTTGATTTTAGAACGGGATAAATAGTCGAATTCCAGTATTATTTTGTAAATTGTCAGTGCTTGCCTCTTTCTTGATGTGCATAAGCACTGACCTTTCTGGTACCCGTAAATTGACTGAAATCGTTGATTTTTAAATATTCAAAACAAGGTTTGATCTTTCACTTCTCGTTTGATTTTCAAACAACGTAAAATTTACGATAATTGGAACTCGACAAGGTTTTGCTAATTCTTAACGACACGAGTTTCCAGTGAAAGTCGACAATTTTTGTAATAGAAAAGACCTTTTGAAATGTTTTAGAATATTTCAAAGCGACAGTCCACTTTCAAACTTAATTGTCATAACATACTAAAGATTTTATAAAATTATGAAAAGTCCAAGAAGTCACTTAACATACGATTTGAATGTATTTTCATGGGATTCGAAAAAACGAAATCTCTAATTATCTAGAGATATTACTAGGAAAAATTAAACTTGTTAATTACCTTATCCTCGAATCCAGGCAGTTCTGACAGAACGAGTGAAGGCAAGGCAAGACCTTTGGGTTCTTATACATCTCGTTGCAGATTCCACATTCTAATTCGTAATGATCTGTGATCTTGTTCACCGGCACAGAGCCCATGGTGCGTGCGAATTTCGTGGGAATCTTACATGGATAAGCACTAAAAATGCCCCTAAAGATGCAGCCTCTTTCCTGAATTTTCTTTCCCGCGAACCACGTTAAGTTCGTCAAGGAATTCAGCAGGTTGATTTCATGCAGTGTTGTTCGTTTTGATTGGTTGAACGCTGGTATGTGATGTAATCACTTGATTCGAATCAGGTTGTTTACTTTACGATTCGCATGAGTGGAAAAAGAAAGCCATATCTTAGTCTAATAATCAAATAAGAGACTTTTATTAGTTAGGTCATTGAAGGCGCTAAGGAAGAACAGATGATAGTCGAAATGCATTGAAATTAATTTTTACATCTGCACATAAAAGGTTCTTGAGATTTGAGATCTACTAATTTATGCCAATCATATTTTCCGTGATTAAAATTCAAGTCCACGAAAAATAGTAAATTAAAAGGCTTTTCATTAAATTAAAAAAGAACATCTTTTCTGTTTCTTATTTCCCATTTTAAGTATTTCTAAAATTATTGCATGATCACTGCGCTGAAGGACATGCATGACTCGTTCCTGAGTTTGAAAGTGTAAATCTTTCATAACCCAGAGAGCTAACGCCTTACTCAATGATCCATTCAATGACAGCCGCGAAATCGCCGGTACATAGACAGCCGCCGACCAATCGTAAAGCAACTAGAGACTCATGCGTGACCAGGTCCTCACTCACATCACAGAGCGCTAGAGAAACAGCCCAGAAGATTGCCTTCCCGCCAAAACTTTTACAAAGGCACGCATCAGTTCTTGTCACACATGAATTAATTTCCTGCCAAAACTGTCAGCAGGCGCGCAACGCGGTGCCGAGTTTGTGGTTGCACGCATAATTACCAACCAATCACGTTCACTGTGTTTAATTTCGTGGCACGATGGAGAGTTTCTTATTTCTCCATAATCAATACTAAGTGTACGAATGCATAACTGAAGCCTTTTTTGACAGCTATCGACAAAGTATACCTTATAAAAAATCATAGTTAACACAAGAGTTAAAAGAAAGGGGCAAGAATTACTTTCCCACCAAAATGTCGGCCATTAGATGACCAAATCAAACATTGAGACTGCACTCAAGTGAGTGTTGATACAGGGAAGTTCGTACCACGACGACTCAACGGCAACGAGCCTCAGAACAATATGTTTGAGGAACCCCACTGGATTTTTGCTGTGATACAATATTTTAAACATAACATGATCTTCTATAGATAGTCCTCTACAAGTTTTATCTGATATTTAGGGCGCATAATTTCGTAATATCTCGGAATAGCAACACGCGGAATAGGTGGTATTCGTGTTATTTTAGGTCCTATTCTGCCTTCGACATGAACTTCTGATATGGGTTCTTTTGGGAAAGTTTTGGCGGGAAAACCGAGCGCGGCCCGCCAAGCCAGTGACGTCGCACCGAATGTCAGTCTCAAACACTCGGCCCAGACTATTCTGCGCGCTAGTCTCAGGTCATCGCGCCAAGGGTATTCCTTTTTCGGAATGTTTTCTTTCGAACTAAGAACCATTTTTTCGAGTATTCACTTATTCCTAAACCAGAATAGGAATAACGAAAATAGCTCCAAAAGAAATCACCTTTGAGAAAAGCCGCCAGTGGACCCTCGTGACGTCATCCACGATGCTCGCCGATTAAATACAAGACAAAATTGCAAGTTTCAGAAGACGTCTGGAATATGTGTGACATGTGTGATAAAACTGAACGGTTTGGGTCTCTTCGATCAAACTCTGGCCCTTGTATCCACAAGTAGACTGAAGAGAAGTAGCTAACTGTACCATTTCTAAGGCAACAGTTTCCTGATTCCCATTGTTAATTAATGTCGGTAGCCATGATCGTATTTTCAGACCGCATTTCATTGGTTCAAACAAAACCGTTCCTTGTAGGAAAGCTACTGAGCCATATTGACTTGCAGTGGGCTCTAGTTTTGATTGGATGTTGTAGAAAAAGTTGCAAGCCGCACTAATTTGCAATCACGGTCTACTCTCAATTCATGGTGTTTGCTGTGAAGCTAACAAGCCATATTCACATGCAACAAGTCACTCTACTTTCTAATAATAATAATATAATAATAATTTAGAACTTATATAGCGCATTTTCCATGTGTATATGATCAAATGCGCTTTACAAGCAGATAAAATTGGAATTTGGAAATGTTGGTTTTTGTGGAGAGGGGAAAACCGGAGAACCCGGAGAAAAACCTCTTGGAGCAGAGAAGAGAACCAACAACAAACCCAACCCACATATGACGCCGAGTCCGGGAATCGAACGCGGGCCACATTGGAGGAAGGCGAGTGCTCTCACCACTGCGCCATCCCTGCTCTCCTTCTATTGGTGTTTGCAGTTAAGCTCCCAAGCCATATATAACAACTTACAATTAGAGTCAGGCGATATGATCAGCACCCCGTTCTTTGTCGCTCTTTTTTATCTGGAAGCCCTTACTTTGGTCGTCTGTCCTTGAAACGCAATCACTAATTACCCCGGAGCAATTTCAGTGCTAGCAAAACTCATGATACTAACCCTAACTTCAGCCCCAACCCTAATCTTAACCGTAGACCTAATCCTAACCCTAATTAAAACAGAAAACCTAATTAGCTCTAATTCTATCCTTGATCCCTAACAGTAGAACTAATTCTGACTCTAATCCTAACCGTAAGCGTAAAGCTAGCATATGGTGTTTGCTTAATTCTTGCACATCATGAACCCTTCTTATGCCTCGTTCTATATTACTGGATTAATTTCTGCGCCGGTGCAGATTAAAATCGATTTGCTCAGGAGCGCATTACCACGTACTCAGGATTCGATATATTATGAATATAGCTACTTGCTGTGCACGTCAAAACGCACGGGCCGGAATTACTGCAAACACGCCCGTGAAATACCCTTTTGCGTACTGAAGCGCGTTAGATTCACATTGCGGGTAAGTGGAATCTTTTTCAAATTGGTCAAGGCAAAATATCAGCCGGTACCGGTTGGCCCTTTTTATTCATTAGTTTGTAAACAAACGCCCCCTAACAGTTGGCATAACGCTCTAATGCTTTGCGAAAAGATGGTTCCTTTTCCTAAATGCATAGATAAGCGTTTGAGTGTTCTTGGGTCTTGTTATTCTCTATGGGGACCCCCGGGGACGTTTCTTACCATCTTCTGGGAAGGAGACGAGAAAGAAATGAAACCCGCCTTAAACGTCCCTGCTGGACCTAGCAGTGCCTAAAAGGTCACGTGTTAAGACTTTCACACACTTAGTTGCTGGAATTAAAACAAACCGAGCGTATTGGAAATTTACACTTGGATCGATTGCTGGAGTTGAAGGCCGCTCGAAAGCCTATTATTTTTTCATTTTCAAGTTGATTCGCTTCTAAGAAAACGGAATTACTGAATAAGATTGTTGAAAAATACACATATAAATGTTTCATCACATTACCTCACCTCGCAAGCAGTTGAGAGCGTGAAGCATGAAGCGGAAAGAGCCTGATTAAAAAATTATTCCTTTCAATCACGGAGTAAGGGTTGCGACGCGCAATTCACTCTCCCAAATAATGGCCACAGTGAAGGACGAAAAATATTCACCACAATCGCTAGAGTGCCCGATCTGCAAGAACATCTTCAAGGACCCAAAGATTTTATCATGTCTTCACTCGTTCTGCCGCAAGTGCCTGGAGAGTTACGATGTGATCGGCGCGGGCACCAACTCGATCGTTTGTCCCCTTTGTCGAAAGCTGACTCCGATTCCAGCGGAGGGAGCCCAGATCCTTCCCAGCAACTTCCTCCTGACAAACGCGTTGGATCACTTGTCCGTAAAATCAAGCAAGGAGTACACTTTACACTGCACAAACTGCGAGGACGAAGCGCCGGCGACGTCCCGATGTCTCGAGTGCGCCGAGTTTCTGTGCTCGAACTGCGTTTTGGCTCACCGACGAATACGAGTCACCAAGGACCATCGTATCCTATCGCTTGACACGCTACAGGCGGATACACAGACGCTGCATCGCCCGTCGTTTTGCGGGCAACACGTGGATGAGATGTTCATGTTTTACTGCGTTCCTTGTGATCGCTTGATCTGCCGTGAATGCACCATTCTTGATCATCGCGGACACAAATATGCGGGTAAGAAATCTGAATCTCAAAACTAACGAGAAACCAGAAGTCCGAGAGCTTAAATTCTGTGTGAGAACTAATATTTATAACGGTTCAAACTCTTTTAAGAACGCGATTTAAACTCAACGATAGCGCACAGTTGTCAATGAGAATTCAAGTTGTTCGCAGTTGGGTCCACTGGTTCGAACTTTCTAATCGCGCATTAGGGTCAGATTCGATGTGAGCAAACCAAAGTTAACGGCTAAAGAAAATGAAAGAAAGTATTTGAATCCTTTGTGAGACCGCAGTATTTGCTAATACAGAGCCAAGACTACAGGGAAAACGAAGCGAAGGGTTTGAAATTCCATCGATGTACTCGTAAGTTTAAGGAGATTGTAGGGGGAGACAGATAAGGTCAAGGCGTAACTTGCCTGGTCAACTTGCGACGACCGACAAGACTCTTGATTAAGCCTGATCAGATATTTATCTTCGATAACAATCTAATAGTGAGCTGTTATTTTGAATAAAAGACATCCAGTTAATACGCATTTGTTTTCAGAGGGGAAAAATAGTTAGAATAATTATTTCTATTGGGATTACCTCAAGTTCCCCTGATCACCTTGTGAAAAATTCAAGCAGAGGACGTTGATAAAAAGAAATTATTTGAACTAAACTAAAGAGGTTCTACTTAAGTTTTAAAACAGAAGCAGAAGTTGTTGGTAGACGGCAAATTTTATTGGATATGACAGCAAGTTTGTTGTCGTCAAAATATAGAATATCAGTGCAAAACAGTTAGTTGACGGGTAATAGAAAGAAATCAACAGTTTTATGAAAAGAGCACCAGTGGATAAGCCAGTGGTTTGACCAACGAGAACTGAATTGAGGAAAAAAAGTAGAGCAGGTATCGGATTTTACGTTTCACAAATTTCTCCGAAACCTTAAGTGCAATCGAGGTCAATAATGAAACTGAGAGATTTAGTTTCGAATAAAGAATTTGAAAATAACGCCCATCATGGGATCTTAAGGTTTGAAATTAAGCAAATAAAACAGAAGACGGTGTTCATGGTTCACCCCCTGTGTGTTGGCGGACGGTCACATGAAATAAGCCGTTTTTATGCTAGACGTTAAAGTCGTCCAGACGCATTTAACGTCTGAGACGTTAAAGTCGTCTGGTATGAAAACGGGACCCATAAAAGTAGAGGAGCTAACAGAAAAAAGAAGATTATTCCAAAAAAGACTGGGTTCTACTCTCGGAGGACAATAGGTACGAGTAAACTCGGCGCCAAACGCGTGAATGTACCAACAAATAAACATGGCGGAATTGCAGCTTCTGAAGTCTAATTCGCGGCGTCCTCAGGAAAGACAAGAAAAGGAGATGAAAATGTTTTTGACAAAGAAAAATGGACGAGGAAATAGATATGGCCGAAGCACTTGGCTTGTGTGCCGTGGCGACCAAGAAGAGCAAGGAAGGAACGAAGTGCTGATTAACAAAGGAGTTCAGGGCTAAATGCGTCCCAGTTAGGTCGTCCCGTTTTTATACTACAAGCATTTAACGTCTGAGACGTTAAAGTCGTCTGATAAGTGCATCTAAACGACGAACTTAAATGAAGATGTTTAAGTCGTCAGACGTTAAATGCGTCTGTCTTATCAATTTACCATTTTTATACTAGCCGTTAAAGTCGTCTCGAGACGACTTTAACGTCTCTAGCATAAAAACGGCCATTATTTGAAATACTAGTGGTGGTGATGACCACGATGCAGAGCGGGAAAAACACTAATCTTGAACAGAGTTAACGATGACGCCAAATTATTTTTTGTAAATATATCAGAGTACACCTTCAGCACCGAGCAAGTCCACTTCTATATTAAATCTTTTTTAACTACCTCTTCTAGTTTTAGTATGGGAAGTGTGGAGGGTACTCGGTCGTTAATGGCACGGCCCAAGGATGCTTTCATTGTATATAACTGGCAGAAAGCGTTGACGAAAACTAGTACATTTGGTCTTAGTTGTTTTAAGTCGCTGGTGTGCGGTACAGCTTGACTTCAAATTCGCAGTTTTCAGTAGCTTGTTGCTACGCAAATGGAAATAAGCTAGAGGCGGGCTTCTGTGGCGGCGGCGATGGTGAGATGGTACGGAGGGAAGGGCATATGCAACACGTGCACATCCTTTCAAGTGCCACTTAAGTATCCTCTGGAAAAAAACAATTCAGTCTGAATATTTTCTAACGTGTAGACAGGCCGTTCTAAAATTTCCTTTCTTGATGTTCTTTTTCAAATGTATTCCAGGTCTTAAAGAAGCATTGGAAGAACGAAAACTACGTATCGATGAGCGCTTGAATTTCTGCATTGAACAAAAGATTCCCCCGGTCCAAGATGCAGTGCACGAAGTCAAGGCCATGGCCGCTAAGCTGCGCGCACGAGCGGAAACAGTTAAGGGCGAGATATGTGCCACGGCTGAAGATTGTGTGAAGCGAATTGTCTCCAGAAAACAGGAAATACTAGCTCGGGTAAATGATTATATTATGCTATCATTAGTAATTGAACCAGTTTCGATCCTCTAGCCACATTTAGTCTGGCCAATAATTCAAAGACAAGAGAGCCATACCCGCTTGCATAAAAAAGCTCAACTAGAAATAAGATTTAAATTGATTATCAGTTTGAAATATATGGGACATAAGCCTTCCCCATAGAATATCCTAGCGCTCTCTTGGCATTTCCTACTCTTGTTAATCTACGGAGACCTTTTGCGGAGTTATCCAGCATATTAAACAAGCTGGAATCCTCGATGTGTCATGAAATAATCAATGATGTAACCCCGATACCAAAATGGTTGCAGGCTCTTTTCCCTATTTCTACACGTGACACATGGTCCGTCGAGAACTATGAATCCAGAAGCCAATGGTCTTTTGTTGAAACCCGATCTCATGGGTTTATAAGCAGACCTTTCTATCCCTTGCTAGCCGATCCCATCTCTTTGATCACTGGTCCTACCAGTTTGAGTTCCTTTCTTTCTTGCTGATCACCACATAATCTCGGTGGATCACTGTAAAATGTAGACTGACAATTTTGCGACTTTTATTTTCCGATTTTTGCACGTCTTTCAGGCCGCTAAAGAGCTTTCAATTTCAATTGTTTTTTACAAAACTTGAAATATAGCAACCATTTTTCTCTGCTGTCAATCTAAAAGACAGGAAATACAATAATACAGTACTTGCATTTGTTTCAACTCAAAATTTCATTTCATTTTCCTTTCTAAGGTTGACGCCTTAGAACAAGAAAAGGAGGCTGTTCTCCACACTCAGCAGAGCCAACTGGAGGCGGAACTTTTCAAGTACACAAGCTCACGTGACTTTGTCGAGAATGTGCTTCTCCATGGAAACGAGGTCGAGATTATCCAGCTTCGTCAATTGATGCTTGATCGCTTGGATGAGCTGAATGCGATAAAGCTGGATTATAAAGAGCCAGAAGAAAACAATGTCATCGACTACATTCTCAACATGGAGTCCGTGGAAAGCGTAGCGACAACGATGGGTCGCGTTACATCGAGCGTGACATTCACCGCTTTGTGCAACGCTCGCGGCCTCGGAATCAAATCGGGCAAAGTCGGAGTGGAGTCGTGCTTCGTCGTTGAAATGAAGGATCGATACGGAAATACCTCGATTGAAGGCGATCACAGCTGCCCGATACAAGTCAAGGTCCAGGCCCCGGAAGGATTCTTCTTGGGAAACAAGGTCACGAACAACGGTGACGGCACAATGAGAGTGCGTTACACTCCTGTCACGCAAGGCAAGCACTCTCTCTACGTGGCAGTCCGTGGACGTGACATAGAAGGAAGCCCGTTCAGTGTTAACGTGGTGGAGGGAATCGACTACCAAAAGGCTGGGCCGATATTCATGAAGATAGGCTCCCAGGGAACCAAGAGCGGAGAGTTCAAGCAACCTTGCTCCGTGATAACGGATAACGCGGGAAATATCTACATTACAGACTTTGTGAACTGCCGTGTCCAAAAGTTTGACGCTCTTGGAAAGCATCTCCTGGATTTCGGGTCCCGCGGAAGCAAGGAAGGCCAGTTTCAAAACCCGTGCGGTATTTTGGTGGATGCCAATGGCATAATTATCGTTTCAGACTGGGATAATCACCGCGTTCAGTTCTTTAGTCCCGAAGGGAAATTCATCGGCAAATTTGGTGCTAAAGGTGAGCGATAAAACGGCTAGCTAACAAAACGGGACCAAAAGGGATATTTCAAAATGTCATAATGTGAATTTCGCTCTCGGGACCTTTTTGTCTTTATTAAAACAGTCGCTGTAGCTAAAGTTATGCAGGAGCTTATCAACACTTAAGGTGTCAGGTAGTGTGGAACCACTTTCAGTGCTTTTTGACCTACACTGGCAGGGTAAAAGTTATTTTGTTCGGTCGATAAAGATCACCCTGCCAGCAGAGCCTTTCTTAAACTCCGAAAGAAATCGAGTCAAGTCTTTATTGACAATGCGCTTGTCGTTGCTTGGATACAACTTCGAGCCCAGGACGAATCGCATGGACTTCAGTTTTGACCTTCGGCCGTTTATCAACAGAATTAATGCGTGCGGTTGGGGCTGCGGCGACTTGAAAGACTTGACTCGATTTCTGCAGAGTCTTTCTTTCGGAGTTTACGAAAGGCTCTGCTAGCAGGGTGGATAAAGATGCGCAAGCCTTTACAACCAGTTAGATAACTCAGTAAGCTTATACTAGTAAGGCCAAGATAAAATAACTTTCTATGCTCTACTGAAAATTGATCTTTTAACTTCACCTTTCAGGATCTGAAGACGGGAAGCTGAATCACCCCGCTGGATTAGCTCTGACTAAAGATGGCAACTTGTTGGTTGCTGACAAAGATAACACAGAATACAACTCTTCAACATGGATGGCACTCACATCCTGTCGTTTGGTTCCCATGGCAGCGACAACGGGCAACTCAACAGTCCAAACCACGTGGCAGTCACCGAGGACAACGGTTGCTTGGTAACCGACACTGAAAACAACCGGGTTGTGAAGTTTGATTGCAAAGGCAAATTTGAGTTCAGTTTCGGCGGGAAAGGCGCCGGAAGTGGCGAGCTCGACCGTCCCGGGGGAATCGCAGTCGATCCTGAAGGATTCATCATTGTAGGTGATTTCCAGAACCATCGAGTCCAGATCTTCCAGCCTGATGGCAAATTTTACGCCGAATTTGGCAAAGAAGGAGACCAGGATGGAGAGTTCAAGTTTCCGGGTGGCGTAGCGCTAACGAAAGATGGTCGAGTCATAGTTGCCGACAGACATAACCATCGAGTACAGGTCTTCTAGGTTAGATATATACAGCTATCACCAGAAAAAACAGACAAGGCTCAAACGTGGCTGCCGAACAACCGTAATTTAAAAAACCCTTAACTTTTTTATGATGGACGGGCACGATCGAAAAATGGGCAAATTTTTCGAAAGTACTGTATCAAGTTAAAGGTAATTAGAAATGAAAAGCTATTATTTGACATTATTTCGACATTATTGTTTGAATCTTACATTTAAAAGGCATGTAACGTTTATTAATATTCGAATTATAGAGGAAAATGATGCGGGGTGGTGACTTTTTTGCCATCAAGTCAGTTTCGTTTTCCATTGACAATCTCTTTCAGATTATCACCTGTTTCTGTTTATGATCAAAGATTAAAGTGCTTGGCAATCCTTTTGACAGGTTTAATAAATAGAACAAACGAACATGAAACTATATAAGGAAATGTGCGGCTGTTACGCAGGTCCATGCTAATTGTTTTGCAGTGAACGGCAATCCAGGAGAGTAAGTCACACAGATGACCCAAGGTATACGCCCCATCTCAGTTACTTCCAGTATAATTGAAGCAGCAAGCAGACCAAGCAGTCCAGTAACCAAAACCAACATACAGTGAATTTGATTTTGAGAAGAATGGTATAAAATTAAAATAAAATTGTGCTTGACGTGAATGAAGCCAGACGTTCGCTGTCCACTATCAATGTGCATATTCTCCACAATACCCTCCATGTATTTCTTGTATTACCAGTTAGGAGAATTTGAATTTTTTTTTTCAAACATCAAAGCTTCCTATCATTGGTGATAACTAAACTTAGTTGATTCCAACGACCATCATGCTTGCTGTAGTAGTGATGTTGGGAGAAATAGGTGATCCTGAATTCCAACATAATCTCCTCTTGAAAACGAGTCTTCGTACAAAGCTTTTTCATATGGATATATTCGTTTTATTTGTAGTATAGCTGAGACGTCATGAGAAAGTAAATTAACTTGGAAACAGCCTGATGCTGTGAACTATTTTGGCTAAAGGCGATAGCGAAAACGTATCTGCGATTGGCTCAATATGTTGCAAGGAAATAATTGTAGACCATGAGCTAAAATATTGAAAAACTAAACATTCAATGACTTTGATTTATTGTGACAAATACAAATAGAAAATGCTAACAGTGATCAAAGCGCGTAAGAAACTAAGATATACCCGTAATGAGTAACTAACTATAACTATTACAAATACCGCAAAAGCTCTATTAAGCCCCCGGAGGGCTTATTTAAATTCAGGCCTCATTAACGGGCGGGCTTACTAGAGAGGCGGGGAGGGGGGGGCTTATTTGAGATCTTAAGCACGCCATTTTCGTCTGAAATAGTTTTTAAACAAAACTCAAACAACTGCAGTGAAAATTATTTAATACAGAGCAGCAGACAGTATTATGTGTTTGAATGTATATTTAGTTAAAAACAAACCAACCAGGCCGCATGAAGTGGATTTCGTAAGAGGAAATAGGAGGGACTAATTACAAAAACTCATGTCCCAAAAGGGGGGGGGGGGCTTATTAGAGATGGGGGAGCTTATTACAAAAATCGGGGGGGGGGGGGCTTAATAGAGCTGCTTTTACGGTACGACAAAAGACTGTATGAATTCCACGGAATCAAGGCAAAGATAGCATAACCTTAAATGAATGTAAACTTTACGTCTGTTAATATGAAAAATGACACTAATACATTCCTATGTAAAGTCAAGTGCGATACAAAACAATTAAAGATCCCCGTCTCTAGATGGGGAAAAGCTAAGGTGTCAAAATAGTCTAATATAACAAGTTTTAAGATAGGTTAGTTTTAAGATAGGCTGAAGTGTGAACTCCCCTATTAAGTACATATCCTATAACGACCTTGCACTCCATGTTTAAGTGCAATATGGTCAAAAGTATATCAGATTTTCCTAAGATCAAACAAGTCGTAATAAATATCATATTTTCAGGTAAACAAAAAAAAAATATAAAAATAAACGCCTATCCTACGACAAAAAAGGACAAAACTGTACCCTATTTCCTTCGTAACGGCCCAAAGAACCAAGAAAATTTGGGGGCAGAAATATCATCAAGAATATACTTTAAATGCATTGAAATTATTGTAAAAATTTTAAATGAGGATCATTGCTTCTCTATCAGAGGTACAAGCAATGCTCCTTACACGAACCAAATATCAGAAAAACATCATCATAGCCAAGCTCAACGTGGATGACATATCGATGACAGCAAACGCTCATTCTCGGTTCTCGTATACTTCTGAAACTTAAGGTGGAGTGTCTGAGCACAAGCCTTTTTAAGATGTGCACATGAAACGTATCCTATTTTACTCGCTTATCTGAGTTAAGAAGGTTCTACCTATTGTGGTCAACTGCCTAGCTGGAATCCAGATTTAGGAGGCCTCTTTCCTGTTTCTTATCCTCAGTGTCCTTTTCTGTAGTTATCTACCTTTCTCACGAATTCCCCTTTTCCTTTCAGTCTGGTAAACTTGAAAGTATTGTTTCTTTCGCCTTGATTTCCTTTGGACTGACTGTTCAACCTCCTCCACCTTTTTGTTACATTCTTGCCTGTCGATCAATCCCCCCTCAGTCTGCCAATCTTCAAAAGGACTGTTCACTTCTCCTCAATTTCCGTTTAGCTGGCTGTTTCACTTTCTCTTGTGTCGCCAACTTTTTCTTAAGTTCTTTCCTGCGGACGCATCTCTTGTTAGGTTGCAGATCTTCACACGGCTCTTCCCTCTTCCTTTTAGCTGTCTGATTTGCTTTTGGCTGTTTCTTCAAGAGTTTGATTTGTCCTTGGCTGCGTGTGAATCGCTTTTCAACCGGTGAATCTTCAGACGAACCTTCCTTGTTTGTCGCAACGTGTTTGCTTCGACCTTGGCTACGCCTCAATCGCTTCTCAAGCTGTGAATCTTCAGAACATTCTTTCTTTTTACTTTTGGACGCTTTGGCTTTATCGTGCGTCGTGATGTGTTTGTTGAGCTCTTGTCTGCGGGTAAATTTCTTGTCACACTGCGCGCATTCGTACGGCCTTTCTCCGGTGTGTGTTCTCTCGTGAAACTGTCGCTGGCATCCTTGAGCGAAGGTCTTACTGCAGTAACTACACTTGTATGGCTTTTCTCCTGTGTGTGTTCTCTGATGTCGCTTGAGACTGTAGCTGTCAATAAACGCTTTGTCGCACTGGGCACACGAGTAAGGTTTTTCCCCGGTGTGAGTGCGCATGTGAATATTCAAGCGTGCTGGCTGAGAGTACCTCATGGGGCAGCGGTCACATTTGTATGGCTTTTCACCAGTATGAGTGAGATAGTGAACATCGATGTTGCCTTTATGGACTGTCACAAAAGGACACTTGTCACATCGAAATACATTACCCTCGTGCTTT
Source organism: Pachyseris speciosa (assembly GCA_016490735.1). Taxonomy (NCBI): domain Eukaryota; kingdom Metazoa; phylum Cnidaria; class Anthozoa; order Scleractinia; family Pachyseridae; genus Pachyseris; species Pachyseris speciosa. Next base: position 905,977 of record JAEMWC010000094.1, read on the forward strand.
CTCATGTGATCCGTCCATGCCGTGCGCCTTTTGAAGGTTTTGGAGCATTCGTCGCACTTGAAATCTGTCCCGCCAACATCATGTTTCACCATTTCATGCCGATTGCGTTGCCGAGAGGTGAAAAACTCCTCTTCGCAATACCGGCAATCATAAGGCTTTTCTCCACTGTGAACACGTATATGTTCCTTTAATTTCGCACTAAATTTGAAAGAACGAAGACAATGTGGACATTGATAGGGCCTCTCGCTCCTATGGCGCTTGAGATGCTCGTCAAGTTGGTGCTTTGTTTTGAAACCCTTTCCACACTGCGCGCACTTGAAACTTTTTTCCAAACTTAGCAATTTCAAATGACTTCTTAGTTCAGATAGAGTAACAAAGTACTTGTCACAGTGGTCGCAGGGTACTGTTCTTTCACCCGTGTGGCTCTGGATGTGGCGCTTTAGGGCCTCCTTGGAACGCAGTTGCTTTTGGCAAATCCAACATTGTTCTGGCGTTTTATCTCGAACAGTTTCCTTCATTTTTCGGTTGTGCAAATAAACCCAGTGCTGCACTAGACTTTTAACGGTGTCAAACTCTCGCGGGCAATAACAGCATTTAAATTTCCCTGGTGCAGCATCTGAAGTTTGGAAAGAAAGAATGATCTATGATGTCATTGAAAGCAAACAATGCCGGTTTTACGAACCCAGCCTTCTGTCTGCTTGTCTTGTCAGTCAGTCAGATCAAGTTGTGACGAAAACCTAAAGACCATTTTTACCACATTTCAGAAGTTGGTACTCTGAAGTTATTGAACAGACGTTCTCCCTAAGACTAGCCAGTTTCAACGCAGTTAATTACAAAGCAAATTAAGTTATAACTGACGCCTAACGCGACTGTACAGTGTATTACAGTTAGAGGGCCTGAAAAAACCAAGACTACTAAATGTTGAGGATGATAATCAAACTAAGTCTTTTAAGTGCCATTCTGTGGTGTTTTCATGCTTAATCTTGCCGTAATCTGATGCGCTTAAAGCGATTGTCAATTAATCATAGAAAGTAAATTGCGTTTTCTTTGGCCTTGCATTGCTAAGCTTTGTGATTGGCCTGTAAAACTTGCGCCACTTTCTCAACCAATGAGAAGCAAAAACCAAAACCAATCGCGACTTGCACAAGTGCATTTTCCCGCTCTTTGCGGCAGTTACGTGTAATTGCTTCGAATTCTCATTGCACATGTCGAGCTTGGCTGTGCAAACGATGGCTTACACATGAGGGTAAGCTTATTCTGGTATTTATCAGCGGAAAAAGCTACTGGAAAAGGTTATTTAACTGTTTGACCTCTTTGTAACAGGAAGAAATCTGGCAACATTTGTGCTGACATGTAAACACGTTTTTGTTTCTTCGTTATGCTTCCTTTAAATAATAACCTAATTGATTGCATGGTAAGTGACCTGGCCCATGAATGGAAACGAGGCTGGCGGTAACCTTGTTTTGATACAGACCTCTCTGCTGCTCTCATGTAAATCATGTTGTCCTTATGCTAACTAGTCCACATTTGCATGAGAAAGAAAGAGAGATTTATATCAAAACAAGGTCAACTCCAGCCTTGTTTATTTGTTTTTATTAGCTTTACCAATTCTTGGCAGGGTCACTGCAACAGTGTGAAGCCAATTACTGCGGGCCCAAGTGAGTACATGTAGGTTGGACACCAGGGGTGGTCACTGCCAGGGTTTTGTTACGTCCCTAGAGGATCTTTAACGTCCCACAGAATTAATTATGAAGAGTTGTGAGACGGGGCCTACGGTTTATTGTCCTTATCCAAGAAGACTAGAAAGTCAAAGGCCAGGTAACTCGCTATTCTTGAGTGTTTAAGTTACAGGCACTCCCCAGTCCAGAAACTATGAGGGACTGTCATGAGTGAAGAATAGTGTAGTAGTTTGGGTACAAAGGGGACTGTTATACAAATGGACGTACATGTTGTAGTGTGCATTTAAGTCAAAGTTGAAGCAAATTTACCGAGAAATACTTAGCGGCCATGACGACACCAAAATATGCAGTGTCTGTGATCCTCCATCTATCCAAATGACTCTACAATCACTCACTCGTTCCAATCTCCTTCAAGCCATTTCTGGAGTGAGGTATGGGCACTTTGCAGCTGGTCAGTCATGTGGTACAAAGCTGCCATGCTGGGCTGCAAGTACGCGTAACACACTGGAACAACAAATTACCATTTTAAACGATGCAAGATGTTTGCTTGTCTTGTCCCAGTGCGTCGCTTGTGGCCCAGCATGGCATTTTCGTACCTTGCGACTGACCAGCTGCAAAGGGCCCATTAGACCATAAATAAGTTTCTTCAAAGAGACCCTTACCTTTGCTTGCCTCCGTCACAGCAGATTCAGGCACCAACTTACTTGGATCTTCATTTTTATGCCTAAAAACCACATGCTCCAGAAGATGATATACATTCTTAAAGTCTTGTGTAGCGTCGCCACAATATGGGCATTTTTCGCGGAGCTTGCAGATTTCCATATGAATCAACCACCATGATTTGGCACGGAATACTGCTGGACATGTAGGACACTTAAAACTGGTTGTGGCTGGCTGTTGGTGATCACGGTGAGCTTCTGCAGGTCTATGAGGAACAAACAAAAGAAATTTTAAACACCAAAACCCAAGATGCACTTGAAACATGCCCATGTAAATGTAAGGGACCTTTAGATTTGAGCAAATGCTATAGATCAATTTCAAACCAGTCACCATGACAGAACCCAAACTTGCCCTTATTACTCACCAGCATATTGAGTGTTGGAAAACCCAAACTAAAGAAATTACTCTCACCAATCTCAAAAGACTAAAACAGTACAAACAGCCAATCAGACTATGAAGCAAAGACATGTAGCCATTCATGCAAAGCACAGAAAAAATTAATGCGCACTTGAAAGTCACAATTGGATTTGGTTTTGCTTCCCATTGGTTGAAAAAGTGGCACAAGTTAATTGCTGGCCAATCACAGAGCGAAGCATTGCAAAACCAAAGCAAATACAATTTATTTTTAATGCTCAATTGAAAACCACTAAGGTAAGGTGGAGGGGAGGGGTGTTAAAAATGGACTTTGTTCTTCAGCTATGCTGAATTAATTCCATTTGTACTGACTAGTTTGAATTAGGCTTTTCCACAAAAAGGGTTGTACATGTAAATCCCTATTTGGCCTTAAAATCCAAAATCTCTCTAAACTCACTCTACAGTTTGGCATGGCTGGAAATGGTGTCAGAAATGAAGTTGCGCACTTATTTTGTGATGCTAGGATCCAAAGGATTAGCTTATGACTTATAACTCAAGAAACAGAAAGAAAAAGCATGTGATGCATGGATGATTTCTTTTGTTTTGGCTTTCAAAAAAAATTCATGTCTCACTTCATTATGTTCAGCTTTGGAAAAAGCCTAAAACTCTGCATATACAAGTTAGCCTAAACAGGTTCTTAATGTACATAAATGGTACTTACCACATTAGACGGGCTTGAGACTACAGGTAACTTTTCAGCTTACTAGCCCAGCGGATTGAGAGGATTGATTCACTTGCCAAAACAACATTTTCACTAGTCAGACTTACTTGCCAGACATTAATCCTGTCAAGCAGTTTCAGTTAGGTACTTTCTTTTCCAACCACAATACTGATGTGCCATGTATCAGCTTTTTAGACTGAAATAAGTGTGTTTGACATTTGAAAAGTTTGACATTTTTTTACCCCGTAACTTAAGTTCTTTAGAATACATGTACCTTGAAGAAACACAAACTATGAAATTGGAATTCTTATGTCTGGTACTCAACAGTGTCTAAACACAGCACAAAAACAGATGCTATTTTGAATGCAAACTGCGATTTGAATTTTAAGGAACTTGAAATAAAATAACTCACTCGAACGAATTATTGAATCACATCACTTGTTTCTCAAGTTACACCACGTAATGATGTAATGATAATGCTGTAGAGAAACTACATACATGTAAACAGAAATACATTTAAAACAGAGTATTTTGCAGTTTCAATCGTCTCTGTGTGTCATTGCCGGTGTGTGATGAAAAGAGAAACACTTTTGAAACCTTGCTTTCAAATTAATTTTAAATAAATTGTCAATAAACGGCACATCATAAGCACTATTTCATAATGAAATTCAGCATTTACAATGTATGAGACACAGTATTCTGCCTTTTCAATTGAGTTTGTGCGCCTTGTAGAACCAGAGTTATCACAATGACCAGCAGCAAATTGGAGAAATGTTGGGGAAGTAGATTGTTTGTCATTCATTGCATTAGTATGAAAACAAAAAAAGAAAGAAAAAGTCAACTGTCTGTTTACTTGCACGACTATATTTTCTTTTGTGAGACATTTGAAATTAATTTTCATTTGGTTTCCCTCTTGTCCTCCAGTGCTTTGAATTTTTCACTAGCCAAAATGGCTAGTGAAGTGCAAAATCCACTAGCCAAAACCGAAGTTTTACTAGTTGGTGGCTACATGTAGTTTGCTACCGTTAGTCTCGAGCCCAGTGAAACCAAACAGGTTCTTAAAAAGGTTCTCATTTTCTTAACAAATGCTATAATGAAACATTACATGTACAGTGTATCTCTGCTTTGCTGTACTGGAATACTGTCAATAGTGTGATAATAATCCATGATGCTGGAAAATGTTGCTTACAGTCACTAGTGAGTGAGATTGTCAGTTGTCAGTAGCATTTTCACTGAAGCATTATACTAACATGCTATTTACTGTACCTGTGCCTGAATGACATTTTTGGGGTTCTGGGCCTTTCTCATTACTTTGCGAAGAGCTTACATGACTTGTATTAATCTTTGATTTAAAATGTTTTAAGTTTGAACGTATACGATAAAATAAGAACCTGCTTTGAAATTCTAGCCTACAGCTGTAAACAGATTCTTATGTAAAGAGGGTTTAAATTCAAAATTTTTCCCTAACAGGTTCTTAAATTCTAGGTTCTTATATGTAGGGTTTTACTGTATGTCAATTTGCTGAATTCAGACCTTTAAATCACAAAATACTGGTACAGGAAAAATACCTTTCACAGCGATGATGCATGAAATTTTCTTGGCAAGAAAACTCTTTCCAACAGGAAGAACATTTCTGGATAATGTTCACAGGACCATTGTCATGCGTCTCCCTCACATGGCTTTCCATCTCCTCCCAGCATCTTGAAACTTTATCACAGTAAGCACAGCAGAAGTTCAATACCCTAGAACTGCTGGCGCTACCAACATTTCCATTGTCACTGTTACATGTCCCTCTTGTGTCTGGGAAGTGCTTCTCTCTTATGTGAACTGCTATCTCTTCTTTCTGTTTTGAAAATGTGAGACAGTAAGCACACTTAAAAACTTCATCAGAAGTGTTCACTGTGCAAGGAATCGTGTCTTTGTTGGCAGGTACTGAGGAGTTATTTGTGATGCATGAAGCATAACGGAAATGCTTCTCCTCTATGTGAGAATCAATTTCTGCACGTCGTCCTGAAACTACATCACAATATGCGCACTTAAAAAGAGTTTTTCCAACACCAGAACCTCTTTCCTTGCTTTGTGATACCATGGAACTGTGACCATCAGAAGTGACCTGATTTGATGAGAGTTCTGTCATTTGAGAGGCTGCAGAGCTTTGCATTATGTGATTCTCAGAGCTTGCATTTGTGGGGATTTCTTCAGAGCTGCACACACGGGCCAGAGGAAAAGTCTTCATGGAAGTTCTGTTTGGGTCCAAACCACGATCCGTGCACAATGCTCCTATTTTGCCAGAATGCTTCTCATTGAGGTGAAGTTCAATATCTTCATGTCGTTTTGAAACTTTATCACAGTAAGCGCATTTAAAGACATGTTCCCCAGATCCTCTATTTACCTGGAGTTCTGTCTCCTTTTGAAAAGGTACATGTACCGTGGGGCTATAAATGACTGGATTTGATGTGCTTTGTGCCTGATGATCTCCAGAGCATTCTGTGATGTTACAGTCTTCTCCTGAATGGCTAGTTACCTTCTCTGAACTGCTTCCTTTGGCAGAAACACTCTCTAGAGAAGAACGGTTCAACTGTAAGCCTGCAGATCCTCTGTTTACCTGGAGTTCTGTCTCCTTGTGCAAAGTTCCTGTGGGGCTGATGCTATTAGCAATGACTGGATTTGATGTGCTTTGTGCACATTGCCCTGCAGAGTTTTCGTTCCTGTTCATCTCATTTCCTAAATGAATGTTGCTGGTACATGCATGTTCCTCAGATCTAATTCCTTTGAGAAGATCCTTGGTCATCATGAGAGGTATCTCAGAGCTGCTACATTTACTATCAAAAGTGACTTCCTGTGAAGACTTTATGCTTTGGTGTAATGCAGAGCTTTCCATCATGGTGACCTCACCAAGGTGTGTGCCCATTTGCAAAGGTATGATCTTACTGGTTTCAAAATTGACCTGATCAGGTGCACATGATGTAGCTTGATCGGCTGCAGACCTTTCCATAGCACCCTGCACATGGACATTATTCCCAGGTTCTGTAATTTGATGAGATGCAAAGCTTTCCATTAAGCTTATTACCAGCCAGTTATAAGCAGGAAATTAGATGTCCTCAGAATTGCTTCAGTACCTCAATGGCTTGATTTTGTTTCATGTGTCAAGTCTTGATGCTTTGCACTCGTTATGCCAACTTGCTGATCACCTGAGACAGAATAAGATGTATAGTTTTTATTTGAGACACTTGTTTAAGCAATCAAGTCAATAAGGAAATTTGGTATCACGAAGTAACAACTAGAAAAGGGGGTGTTTCAAACTGACTGGTCCCTAGGATTTCTTTGGCCTGTTTTACACATTTTTCAGCTGTTTTGAAATTAATTTGATTTGTACAGATTAGAAGTGCAATGTCTGAATCATACTTTTGAATAAGGCTTTTGACAATTCACAAAACAATTGAAGGCATTTCCACAAAAAGTGTGTATGCTGCATTTTTGCCTCAAAAAAAAAAAATTAATAATAATAAATAAAAAAATTCCAGACTTAAAATGATCTCAGAAATGAAGTTCTGCACTTATTTTGTGCTTTGAAGGCTAGGATCCAAAGAATTAGCTTATGACTTTTGCCAAACACTTAAGAAACAGAAACAAAAAGGATCTGATGCATGGTTGATTTCTTTTGTTTCAGTTTTCATAAGAAATCCTTCATGCCTGTATCACTTCAATTGGTTCAGTTTTAAGAAAAAGTCATATGCTAATTTGCTTAATCCAGACCTTTAAATCAGTTTAATTTCTGGACCCAAATATAACCAGTCTGTAAACCAAAGTAGTCAGAGTGAATTTAGAGAGATTTGGCTTTTAAAGCCTAAAAGTGAAATACACCACTTTTGTGTGAAGCCCTCCAATAGATGGTTTCACGGTTACTGGTGCCATATTAACTGGGGGACAAACACGGCCAACTTTGAACTGTTGTAATACAGTTAAAAAGAGGCGGATTTCCAACATTTGCCACTGCTTTTAACGGTTTTATTGATATCGTTCATTCAACAGACAATTAAGGCCATTAACGAAGGTATGACGTCCGTAAATTAGAATATAAATCTTCTCATTTGGCTTCTAAATTCGCATTGATTTGCATAATTTTGATTAGAGAGGTTTGTATGTAATCTTAAAAATTTGTTTACGGCCATTGTAGCCTGAATCTGTTCTTTATACTTTATGGAAATAATGTCAGTACAAATGCCTTTTGAAAAAAATTTTTGCTGTGGAAATCCGCCTCTTTATAGCAGTGTTACAGCGGTTCAAAGTTGGTCAAAATCTGGCATACATTTACGGTAATTTTAGCTGTGTTTGCTTGAAACAAGTTGCACTTAATTACACCTCATCAGCTATTCAAACTTGTGCTGTGCTATACCAAATTCATAAATGATATTCTCATAGGATCGGGATAACTTAAGATTTTTAGGAGCAATATAAGTTAACCCTGGTCACTGCAGCCAAGAATGAAACTTACAGTGTAGGCATTAGAATAAACCCTGAAATACCATGACATAAGCTTGCATCAGAGTAAGCAAATGTATGCTGATACTCCCATCAAAATTATGAGTTTCGCTACTTGGCAAATCTGAAAAAATAAGCATCTGCAATGCCTATGACAAACAAGAACATGTTTGCCTTCCCTTCCTTAAAATCTACACGAGTCACATGGGTATAGCAAGGAAATGGCGCCAAAAATGTGATCATGGCGCCATTTTTACTCTTTCGATTTCTGCTGTGTATCTGTAACCTAAAATTCGGAAAATGCAGACTTCTGAATCAGGCTAGTCGTACTTCTTGCGTGCTACAGTCGAGCCAAACTGCAATAATATACAAGAGGTAAATCTTAAGTTCTGAACGGCAGAAGCGCGAGTTCCTACTGGGCCTCATACTATGTTCAGATAAATTTAAGACTTTTATATAAATGTGCACAACATCACGCTGGAGTTCCGATCGTGTGAAATTTACCCGATCCAAAGAAGAACACAATGAGACTAACCGACCATGAGACGAACGATCGACGCTTCGTTTGGTTGAGGAAGGCATTAATTTACAGTGAAGACATGTGGTGGACCGTGCGTCTTCACTGTACCGAAAAGCCGCTAGTAATCAATTATAACTTAAGTTGAGTTAGGCAAGAAGCTCAACAATACTCACCCGCTGATCACTTTTACGCCCGCTGAAACCTCCTGTATCTTGGTCAGTTTTTGCGATCTTGGAATATGCAACAACGACGTTTGAATAAACTTCAACTCTCCCGCGGGATTCAACTAGCGCCCGCGTAATCAATGTCAGCGGAATAACAATGAATAAACGCGCGGGACGACGCACGGATTTCCTTGACAACCGACTCAACAAAGATGGCTCGTGTTCCACAACAACTTGGCGAAGACCGTCGATTGGCCATGTTCTAAACGAGTGAGGGCCTGGGAATGAGTTTTGAAATTTAGTGATTAGAAAAAAATCGTTTACACTGCATGAAAGAGCATCTCAAAAATGGTCACCTAACCAACTTTGATGCTGTTCAGTTGAATTGGAGCTGAAACAAAAGCTTTTGAAAATTGTGAAAATTAGAGACTGTATGGTTTGGAGGGACAAACTTTCCGAAATAGAGACATTTGTAAGGGATTTTTTAAAGATCTAAATGCATATCAACTGGTGACTTCTCGACCAAACATGCTCAAACTTGCTCAAAGTACTAATTTTAAGATACCCTTTCATGTGAGAATCGATTTAGCTTTCAATGAAGTTTAGATTCGTTCCCAGGCCCTTACTCGTTTAGAACATGGCCAATTGCATCTACACGTGAACTCATCTACACGTCAAGTGACATGACGTCACTTGACGTCAAACGTCTGCGTTTCAGGTGTCAAACTTTAAAGTTTTCCTGTCCAAATGTGAAGTTTCAGCTAGTGTTTCACTACTCGCAGGGATTTCTTGACTGCATTGACAGTGAATTGAACCACGAGAACACCGATCGAAGGAACTTCACATTTGGGCGGGAAAACTTTGAAAGTTTGACTCCTGAAACGTACACGAGTACCGTAAAAGCTCTCTTAAGGCCCCCGTCTCTATGAACCCCCCCCTCTAATAAGCCCCCCTCCCCCCTTAGTACACGAGATTTTGTAATTAGTCCGTCCTATTCCCTCTTACGAAATCCTCTTTATATGGCCCAGTGGGTTTGTTTTTAAATAAATATACACTCAAACACATAATATTGTTTACTGCTTGTTATTAAATATTAACGTTTCACTGCAGTTGTTTGAGTTTTGTACTAGAACTATATGAAGAGGAAAACGGCGTGTTTAAAATTTAAAATAAGCCCCTCCCTCTCTATTTAGCCCCCCTCCCTAATAAGCCCCTGTTAATGACGCCTGAAATTAAATAAGCCCCCCGGGCGGGGGGGGGGGGGGCTAATAGAGGTTTTACGCTAGATGCAATCGAAGGTATTTCTGCTGCTAATTACATGAAATTCTTTTCGTAAAATACAGTATTAAATAATACTGTATTTTGCTATGACTTTCTTGTGCAATGCCCTCCGAAGTTCGTAGTGATCTTCATCTGACGTCGATAGGGAAAGGGACTTACTACAGGGGCAACTCTAAATCACGGAAACCGGAATCCGGAAACCGGTAACACGTCTTTTTATCTTATCATTTAACGCGATATTAAGCGCCGCGGCCGGCCGTTCACTGGACTATTTGGGTGGAAATTAAATTCTATTTTTCACGTTAATGGTTCATAATAATAATAATAATAATAATTGACACTTATATAGCGCATTTTTCATGCCGAACATGATCATATGCGCTTTACAATTTGATAAAAGGATAAAAAAAAAAAATGAAATTTACAAGCAGTTATGATTAAAAATAAATTAATGTATAAATAATAGTAATAATAATAATAATGATAATAATTACAAAGTAAACAATAAATATTTGACGAATTAAAATGTATAAGATTTACAAATTAAAAGCTTGTTTAAAAAGATATGTTTTGAGGTGGCACTTAAAACTTGAGAGTCAAGGCTAGATATTTTACAGGGCAGATTGTTCCAAAACTTCGGGGCTGCATAACAAAAAGCTCTTCCTCCAAGTAGTCGGGAAATACAAGTCTTGATTTGATCCGCCGGAGTGTGACACGAATTGTGCATGTGAGTTGACAGGCATAAAATTACGTTATTATTACCCACCAATAAGAAATCATTGTTTCCACGGTGAAAACTGATATGGACAAAGACTCCATGCAGAATAAAATTAAAACTTTTTGAGTCCCTCGGTTGACGTTACTCGGTACAGATGAGCTAGACACTAGCTACAATAACTCTACAACCAAAATTTCAACAACGATGTTACAATTTTTCCGAAACTGGATACGTTTAGTTAATTGTTTAATTAGCCTTATTTAGCAACACAACGGAAACGTCATTTGAGGAAGCGAGAGCGCGCGGAAAGGACTGAACACGACTTCCGGTGCTCAATTTGCTGCTCTGCCATTGGTCAAGTCGGTTTTTATATCTGCGCGCGTCGTCCTCACAGTCGTCACGTTGTCTTTGCAAAATCACGAAAATTTGGATGCATTTTTGTCATCCTGATCCAGAAACTGCTAGAATCTTTTCGCAACCACCGCTGATTTCATTCAAACGCGACAAAAATGTAGGTAACTTTCTAGTTAGAAGCGCATTCAAAACAACTGAACAACCTGGCACTTTTAAATGCGCGCGCTCGCGATGCAAAACTTGTCCTTTCATTCAAAACACAGACAAAAATATCGGGCCCTAAGCGATCTGTTAAGATCACTGATCGTTTCACGTGTACCTCCGCAAATGTTATCTATTGCAAACCTGTACATTATGCAAAAAGTTATACATCGGCGAAACAGGATGACGACTAGGTGACCGATTCCGAGAACATCTTCGTGATGTTGAGAAAGATGACAAAGATGCATCCAAACCAGTCGCTCGGCATTTTAATCTCCCTAGCCATTCCATACAAGACATGTCGACCTCCGGCCTTTCCCTACATCAAGGTACCACGGAAAGCCGTAAAAATTTCGAGCAAAAATTCATCTTTCAAATCGGTACTCTTAATCCCCACGGTATCAACGAGCGCTTTTCATTCAATTAATTTATTCCTGTTTTTCACGTTACGATGTTACCACCAATAGCGTAGCTCCATTTTCTGTATATAAACCATACACAACCCACAATTCCTCGATTCGCTCCGATGAAGGGCTAACGCTCGAAACGTCAGCTAATCGAATCCCTGTACGGTGGTCAATTTACATTATCAACTCCGTTGATAAACCAAATTTTCATGTTTCACTCCCCCACCGACGCAGCACCACAGTTTCTTTTGAAACTAATCCCCTTTATTCTTTTGCAAAATCAGCCTATTATTGAAAATCAAGGGCGGAATAGAAAAAGAATGCACTCGGAAGTCGATCCCAGTCATTGTCTAATGCAAAAATATGACGCTTAAAATCAAGAAAGTGATAACATACAGTAAATAGATTTGCATAACTGGCAACATCTCACACTATAAAATTTGCCCGCTTCCCGCGTGCTTTGGTCATGGTATGACACGACAGGACTACGTATGATTCAAGTATTTTAAATTAATCAATTGCATATTGGTATCACCAAACAAGGAAGTGTACAATCAGGTAACTACCGCTTCTTTGAAGGATTATTTCTTGGCAAATCCATGGGATCTGTCATCACGTGCACAGTGACGCGCGCGCTTTTTAGCTGTCCCATTCATGAGAGATTGCGTCAGGCTTCTTCACCAGAAATGAAATATCACAAAAGGCGTTTCCGCGTCTCCAGTATTATTCTATGATTTGGTATTGCTTTTTTTATTATTATTTCGATGAAATATTTTAGACGTAAATGACTGAAATAATGTTTTCTTTTTCCCGATTATAGTTTCCGGATTCCGGATCCTGATTCCAGTTTTCGGATTCCATGTTTTAGGGTTGCCCTGAGTACCACAATCCTGGACCAAATGCCGTTTGGCATGCAGACGGATACGACAAACTTAACCTTATGGTTTTCCAATTCATGGCTGCATAGACAGCTGGAGCAGGCGACTTTTATGGCTGGTAGTTACTCGATCAAACAACTCCCCTGACAACATAGGATCTTACTTCCTTGATGCAGTTAAGACGTGTGGTGGGCGTCCACGTGAACTGGTCACTGATTTGGGTACAGAGAATACGATCATGGCTTCTGCGCAAGCCTTTTTTTCGTGACGATGAAAACGCCCACAGATATTTTGCATCCCCGCGGAATCAAAGGATCGAGGGTTATTGGTCACAGTACCGGAGGAACAGGTCAAGTCGGGGGATAAATGTATTCGAAGATGTTGTTGAAAGAGGTGATCTTAACACGAGTAACACGTTGCAGAAGGACTGTCTGTGGTTCTGCTTCACAGAGCTTCTAGTTTTGGACACTGCAAAAGAACATTGGAACACGCATCGAATAAGGAAATCAAGACACGACACCATACCTGGTGTTGCAGACGTGCTGTATTATCTGCCCGAAAGAAGGGGTGGGACTCAAATTTGTTACTCTCGGTACCAGACAACAAAATCAATTATGTCGAAAATCACTTAATAGAGAGGGAAGAAGACAATGAGCATTCTGAATATTTTCGGTATGTGACAGCTTCTCTTCACCTAGCAAAGCCTGTACATTGGAGAGAAGCCTCGTACCTGTATCACAAACTTGTTTCAGTGTCAGTCTCAGGTGGTTCTTGGGCCACTATAACCTATAAAGCTCTCGTAACTTCCAAGTTTACTAGGATTAGTTCATTCGTTACTCATTACTGACATTGTTGTACTCAAGGCTTTGTTATTGGTTGTCAATTTTAATACCCTTGCTTTCGAAGCAGATGGTAAACACAAGCAAATTAATGGCTACTTGTCCTCTTACTGCACAAAACGCATGTATATTCATTCTGAGGATAGTTAGCATCTGTGAAGTGAGGCCGAATTTGTAAAATAAAATTCACCACTTACCGTAATACGAAAACAATACGAATCTTAGGAACGCTTTCCACTTAGTCTTAATTATTGCTTTTGTGATCGCTTATTTATCACTTAATCGATCGCTTTCATTATCTTCCCCACAAACCTAGAATAGTATACGAAACCTAATAAACCTGTGCCACTTTCATGTTCCCGGTAGACAAAACCGAAGTCATCGCCGCGTGTTGAAATTTACGGCGGACGAGGACGATTTTCTCGAGAAGGGGATGGATAGGCACGGATTTGGACAGTGGACAGCTATTCTAAGAAATCCTGATTTTACGTTTCAAAACGGAAGAAGGGCGGACTCTCTGAAGAAAAGGGCTGCAATCAAGTTCTTCTAGTCGAATCATTAGACCTAAAAGGCCTTTTCAGGTGCACGAAACAAAAACAGTTGACACAACCGCCAGACATTACCATCGACAGACACGTTTGAATTTTACTTGTAATTTCAACTGAGATTGCCATATAGCAAAGAACAGGTATTGTCCATCTAACGGATACAATTAATAAGTTTAGGTATATCACTCAGAAGTCTTTCTAAGGACAGCGCTTTTCGTTTTACCTGTCAGTTTCTCTGAATAGCTCTAAAGTAGTTAAACAAAGTGTCTCGTGGTCTCTTGTTGGCCTCTTGACTCTTCAAGCAGTCCTTTTGCCTCTTTCTTGAAGAGTGGGTCTTTAGAAATTCTTCTGATATGGCGCAGTCATCAACGCCCGTAGGCAACGGCGTGCTACTGGCAGCGAAAGTGTCATCAGCCTTTTGGCGGTCATCACTCTCATCTCCAATTGGTGAGACTACCGAGGTGCTGGAGATCATCGCCGGAGATGGTGGGCAGTATTGGGCCGGATCGTCTCGTGCAACGTAAGATGGCGTTCTTGAGGTTACGAAGAATTCTTCTTCTTCTGTTTCTTCTTCGTTGCTGCTATCTTCGACGCTCCCAAGCGGTAGGGGCTCCGTTAAGCTTCGCACCAAGTCTTCGTCTTCTTTTCTAAGAAGGTCAAGCATTCTGCAAACTCGCTTTCGTTCAGCCAACGCTTCTTTGCACCTGAGAGTGTCGAGGTTGTTGTGATGGTTTTTAAGCTTGTCTTGCAGCACTTCAAGCTGGGCATTCATCGCCGCTCTCATGTATTCATCGAGGGTGCCATGGAGAAGACTAACGCAGTCGTGCATCTCTTGCTCGATCCTGAGCAGCCAGGAACCTTCGTACGCTCGGACTGCATTCTCGCGACGCTGCTCTTCCTCTCTCACTCTCTGTTCTCTAAGGTAGTTGTTTACTTCCCTCTGAAGTGGGGTTGGCATTTCTTGATCAGGATCAACTGGCAGCATCTCCACGTACTCCGGCCTCACTTATTCCCTTGTCTAACAAAGCATCCTTTTGCATTCGGTGACGCTTTCGGGCAACGTCTTCTTCCAGGGCTCGTTTCCTTTGCTCTTCTTTTAGTATGGACTCAAGCTGTCTGCGCTGTAAACTGCCCGGATATGATCGGCGTATGGAATCCCTGAAACCATCCAAGACGTCATCTGACATGGAAGCACTGGCATCGTTAGCTACAGGGTCTTGTGGGACATTCACTGAACTGGCAACGGTGTTTTCATCGAGGGAACTGGACAGTGTTAGACATCTGATTTCGTCTTTCTCCTTGACTTACAGGACTCCCTCTTCACTCTCACTGGCTGTATCGTCTTCATCATCGTCCTCACTGTCGCTGTCGCCTTGAGAAGATTTAGCTTTCCCCGAGGCCCACACCACTCAGTCCATGGCGTGTTTCTTCAACCAAGCTGCTGCACTCTTTTTGGGATTTGAAAGATTCTTGAACTCATAAGTGCGCAGTCGTTTCTCCATAGCCGGCTGGTGTGTAGGACCAAATTGTAGCTTACGCTGGGCAGTGATTAACATGGGGCACTTGTTTAGAAAGGTCTTTGCTGTCTGGTACTTTACATCATGTGCAGAATATCCCCCCTGCGTCAAAATCTTCCAATCAGCAATGTCCAGAGTACTCTCATTGGCTTCATCAATAAAGATAACTTCAGTAAATGGCGTGATCATCGCTTTATTGAAGGCCCTTTGTTTGGTCACTGCTGCGATATTGCCATGGTGTATCAATCCCTGGATCGGAAAAAACAAACTTGTCCTGCCACTGTTTGCTTCGCCTACGAGGCAAGGTACCTTGCCCTTGTGCTGCTTCTTGTTCAGACGAAACACATCAATTTACAAGCAACACTTCCCAATAAAGTGATAAGCTGGGAGTTAAACAGCCGTTAAGGGAACGTTACATAAAGGCAAGGTTTTTCCACCGTTTGAAATTATAAAAAGAACAATATTCAAAATAAATTTCAGGGCCTTTTAGATGAAATCTTCTTCTCCTTTCCTTTCCGCCATGTTGCTGAACAAAGATACGAAGTTCCCGGATCCGCAAGAGTGCGGCAGAGAGAAAGTGGAAGCTAGCCGAGGAAAGAGTGCTAAAAGGGTGCTAACCATTTTTCAGAAAAATCCGGATGCAATGACCGTTGAATAATGGTAAGCGATTTTCCGAATTTATCGACCAATCGGATGAGATTGGCGCTTACTATTCTCGTTCCCAGAGTCCTCGTTTCTTTTGGTCACGTGATAGAAACGGTAAGTCCAAACGAGTAGCTCTAGGGACGAGAATGGGCGCTTACCATTTACTGCAAGGCGTTCCGTCATGCACAAATGCGCACTCACTCGTTCTGGTGCAAACGGAACGCTTCGCTCAAATGGTAAGCAATTTTCCGAAATTCCGTTCCAAACGGGAAAAGAGGACTACCTCTGGAGGTTGTCCACAATTTCCGAAAAGATTTTCCGGGAAATTAACTTACCTTTTGACTTCAAACCGAAATTTCCGGATTTTTCTAACAAATGGTAAGCACCCTAAGTTTTGCCGTGGAAAAGTAAGGGCTGGTTCACACGTGCGACGCAAATGCATATGTAAGTGCAAGCGCAAATGCAAACGACGTTCACACGTCGAATGCAAACGCCAGGAAGGTGAGATACGCAGTGGAAAGAAAATGATTTTATGATTTATTTCCGCAAATATAAATAGAAAATGCTAAGATATAACTAGAGGCAATGTTGGCCTTCACTCGGCCTCGCACAAGTGACAATCAGAACTTCACTGATTCACCTACACGATTGTCATATTATGACAAAGTTAGAATAACAAGATCTGAATTCCTTTTCATATTTTATTTTCACACTATAGCATCATGCTCATCATGTACAGATAGTAGCACTGCCTTCTCTAATACAACGTATTTTTCAAGTACAGTCAATATTGCTTGTATCATGGTTGTCTAGGAAACGACGACCCAAAAAACGACGGCATAGAAAACCGACTACCTAGAAAACGACAAAAACAGAGTGATTAGTGGCTTTTGACTGCTTTTGATCCCAGGAGTTTGTTTCCTCATATAGGTCCGCTAGCTTGCATTAAAGACCGTTACAGAACGAATGATTATTTCGGAATCTCGGTGAAATGTGAGGAGAAAAAAATATTTAGCAGGGTAAACTGTTTGCAATGAAATATGTCATTTAAAACTGAGACGTTGTAAATGAGAGAGCAAGGTTTCTGCAGCCAGTTCTAGCTATAGTTGGATTTCACGTCACGCAAGTAAAAAATAAAATCGCAAATCATTCAAAAATAATGTCAAGAAATTGAGAGATTGTACAAAAACAGTAAATCAACTACCTGTCAAAGTCTCAGGGGTGTGATATCTCGTACTTGAGTTATTCAACAAAATGTACCACTCAAAATTACAGCGTTTAGTAGGTAGCCAGGGGTACGTTGAAACATCTGGAGTTTAGTTTGGCCATATTAAAACCTTTCGTCTCGCTGTTGAACTTTCAAACAATCGTATAGAAACTTTAAGTAATATATTAGTCGTTCAGACCTCGAAAACACAAGTGAATTGACATTTAAGTGTACGTGAAATGTACGTTATGTCTCTCATCTCTCATGTCGGCAGATGGCGGCCATCCGCCAAGTATTGCTATTTTCAGTTTGCGCTTGCGCAGAAACACCGGAAGTGAGCTTTGTGCATGAAACACGACGACGACGACGAAAAAGAAGAAAACGACGACGCAGAAAACGAAGCGCAGTTTTAGATTCGGCCTTCCCGTGGAACGGCCGAGTAACGAGTCAATGTGTAAGAGAAATAACTATTACAAATACGACAAAACTGTTATGAATTAGGAATCAAGGCAAAGATAGCATAGCCTTGAATGAATGTAAACTTTACGTCCGTTAATATGAAAAATGACACTAATACATTCCAATAAAAAGTTAAAGGGAACCTCAACTCTTACAACAAATTGACGCTAAATTGTAGGCAATAATTACTAGATTTCAAATTTTGTTTTAAAACGTGGATATAACATTTAACTGGACAAAAAAATGGATATAATCAACGCCTATTTTCCGGACGCGGCCATTTTGAATTTGATGAAGTGTCATGGTTGCGCTATTGTTTAACACAACGGATTTTCTGCTTCATTTGCTTCCTGACAATAGCTGCAACCATTACGTCATAGACGATAATGATAACGGCTTTTTTGCACACTTAAATGTTATATCCACGTTTCAAAACAAAATTTGGGAGCTAGTAATTATTTCCAACAATTTAGTGTGAATTTGTTGTAAAAGTGGAGGTTCCCTTTAAGTGTGATACAAAAACGACTAAAGATCCCGTCTCAAGATGAGGAAAAGCTTAGGTGCCAAAACGCCTAATATAAGAAGTCATAAGATAGTCTGAAGTGTAAACGCCCACTTTTTCAGAACAGTGCACTACATATAACTATATGACGACCTTGGACTTCATATTTCAGAATAACATGGTCAAACGTTATACCCTATAACGCATAATTAGGCACAAAGCAATTCAAATCAGACTCCTGTTGGTTAAAATCTACATGTATATCGGATTTTCCAAAGATCAAAAAAGCCCGAATAAATACCTTGTTTTCAGGTTAAAAAAATATAAACAACGCCTATCCTACGACAAAAAAAGGACAAAACTGTACCCTATTTCCTTCATAACGGCCCCAAGAATCGAGAAAAGTAGGGGGACAAATATCAAGAATATACTCTACATGCATTGAAATTATTGTAAAAATTTTAAATGAGGATTATTGCTTCTCTATCAGAGGTACAAGCAATGTTCCTTTCAGGAACCAATTATCAGAAAAACATTATCACAGCCAAGCTCAACGTGGATGACATATCGATGACAGCAAACGTTCATTCTCGGTTCTCGTATACTTCAGAAACTCAAGGTGGAGTGTCTGAGCACAAGCCTTTTTAAGATGTCTACGATGAAACTTATCCTATTTTACTCGCTTATCTGAGTTAAGAAGGTCCTACCTATTGCAATCAACTGCCTAGCTATAATCGGGCTTTAGAAGGCCTCTTTTCTGTTTCTTTTTCTCAGTGTCCTTTTCTGTAGTTATCTACCTTTCTCAAGAATTCCTGGTTTCCTTTCAGGCTGGTAAACGTGAAAGTATTTTTTTCTTTCGCCTTGATTTCCTTTGGACTGACTGTTCAACCTCCTCCACCTTTTTATTACATTCTTGCCTGCCGATCGATTCCCCCTCAGTCTGCCAGTCTTCAAAAGGACTGTTCACTTCTCCTCAAGTTCTGTTTAGCTGGCTGTTTCACTTTATCTTGTGTCGCCAACTTTTTCTTAAGTTCTTTCCCGTAGACGCATCTCTTGTTAGGTTGCGGATCTTCACACGGCTCTTCCCTCTTCCTTTTAGCTGTCTGATTTGCTTTTTGCTGTTTCTTCAAGGGTTTGAGTTGTCCTTGGCTGCGTGTGAATCGCCTTTCAACCGGTGAATCTTCAGACGAACCTCCCTTGTTTGTCGCAACGTGTTTGCTCCGACCTTGGCTACGCGTCAATCGCTTCTCAAGCTGTGAATCTTCAGAACATTCTTTCTTTTTACTTTTGGACGCTTTGGCTTTATCGTGCGTCGTGATGTGTTTGTTGAGCTCTTGTCTGCGGGTAAATTTCTTGTCACACTGCGCGCATTCGTACGGCCTTTCTCCGGTGTGTGTCCTCTCGTGAAACTGTCGCTGGCATCCTTGAGCGAAGGTCTTACTGCAGTAACTACACTTGTATGGCTTTTCTCCTGTGTGTGTTCTCTGATGTCGCTTGAGACTGTAGCCGTCAATAAACGCTTTGTCGCACTGGGCACACGAGTAAGGTTTTTCCCCGGAGTGCGTGCGCATGTGAATTTTCAAGCGTGACGGCTGAGAGTACCTCATGGGGCAGCGGTCACATTTGTATGGCTTTTCACCAGTATGAGTGAGATAGTGAATATCGATATTGGTTTTATGGACTGACACAAAAGGGCACTTGTCACATCGAAATACATTACCCTCGTGCTTTCTCATGTGATTCCTCCATACCGTGCGCCTTTTGAAGGTTTTGGAACATTCGCCGCACTTGAAATCTGTCCCGCCAACATCATGTTTCACCATTTCATGCCGATTGCGTTGCGAAGCGGTGACAAACTCCTTTTCACAATACCGGCAATCATAAGGCTTTTCTCCACTGTGAACACGTAAATGTTCCTTTAATTTGGTACTAAATTTGAACGAACGAGGACAATGCGGACATTGATAGGGCCTCTCGCTCCTGTGGCGCTTGAGATGGTTGTCAAGTTGGTACTTTGTTTTGAAACCCTTTCCACACTGCTCGCACTTGAAACTTTTTTCCAAACTTAGCAATTTCAAATGATTTCTTAGTTCAGCTAGAGTAACAAAGTACCTGTCACAGTGATCGCAGGGTACTGTCCTTTCACCCGTGTGGCTTTGGATGTGGCGCTTTAGGGTCTTCTTGGAACGCAGTTGCTTTTGGCAAATCCAGCATTGTTCCGGCCTTTTATCTCGAACAGCTTCCTTCATTTTTCGGTTGTGCAAATAAACCCAGTGCTGCACTAGACTTTTAACGGTGTCAAGCTCCCGTGGGCAATAACAGCATTTAAATTTCCCGGGTGCAGCATCTGAAGTTTGGAAAGAAAGAATGATCTATGGGATATCTCATGCATTGAAAGAAAATAATGGTTTTACGAACCCAGCCTTCTGTCTGCCTGTCTTGTCAGTCAGTAAGATCAAGTTGTGACGAAAACCTAAAGACCATTTACCACATTTCAGAAGTTGGTACTCTGAAGTTATTGAACAGAAGTTCTCCCTAAGACTAGTCAGTTTCAACGCACTAAATTACGAATATAATAAAGTTATAACTGACGCCTAACGTGACTGTACAGTTAGAGGGCCTGAAAAAAACAAGACTACTAAATGTTGAGGACGGTAATCAAACCAATGCGTTTTAAGTTGCCATTCTGTGGTGTTTTCATGCTTAATCTTGCCTTAATCTGATGCGCTTATAGCGATTTTGAATGAACCATAGAAAGTTTTGGCCTTGCATTGCTAAGCTTTGTGATTGGCCTGCAAAACTTGCGCCACTTTCTAAACCAATTAGAAGCAAAACAAAAACCAATCGTGACTTGCACTAGCGCACTTTCCCGCTCTTTGCAGCGATTACGTGTAATTACTTTGGACTCTCATAGCACATATCGGTTGGTTGCACAAAGAATGGCTTACACATGAGGGTAAGTTTATTCTGGTATTTATCAGCGGAAAAACCTACTGGAAAAGGTTATTTAACTGTTCGACCTCTTTGTAACGGGAAGAAATCTGGCAATATTTGTGCTGAGATGTAAACATCTTTTTTGTTTCTTCGTTACGCTTCTTTTAATCACCTACGATTGCATGCTAAGTGACCTGCCTTGTTTTGATACAGACCTCACTGCTGTTTTCAAGTAAGTCATGTTGTTGTTATGCTAACTAGTCCACATTTGCATGAGAAAGACAGAGAGGTTTATATCAAAACAAGATCAACTCCAGCCTCGTTTACACACAAAGGCCAGGTAACTGAACACAAGGCAATAAAATGGGCTATTCTTTCAAGAACGCTTAAGTAACAGGCATTCCCTAGTCTAGAAACTATGAGGGCCTGGCACGAGTGAAGAGTAGTGTAGGCATTTGAGTAGCAAGGGGGCTGTTATAAATGGACGTACATGTAGTAGTGTGCAGAAAAGTCAACGTTGAAGCGAATTTACCAAGAAATACTTAGCGGCCATGACGACACCAAAATATGCCATGTTTGTGATCCTCCATCTACCCAAACGACTCTACAACTTCTCGCTCGTTCCAATCTCCTTCAAGTTTCTGGAGTGAGGTATGGACACTTTGCAGCTGGTCAGTCATGTGGTACAAAGCTGCAAGTACGTGTAACACACTGGGACAAGACATTAGAATTTTAAACGATGTAAGATCCTTGTTTGTCTTGTCCCAGTGCGTTGCTTGCGGCCCAGCATGGCGTTTTCGTACCTTGCGACTGACCAGAGGCAAAGGGCCCGTTAGATCATAACAAGTTTCTTCAAGGAGACCCTTACCTTTGCTTGCCTCCGTCACAGCAGATTCAGGCACCAAATTACTTGGATCTTCATTTTCATGCCTAAAAACCACATGCTCTAGAAGATTATATACATTCTTAAAGTCCTTTCTAGTGTTGCTACAATACGGGCATTTGTTGCGGAGCTTGCAGATTTCCGTATGAATCAACCACCATGACTTGGCGCGGAATACTCTTGGACATGTAGGACACTTAAAACTTGTTGTGGCTGGCTTTTGATGATCTCGGTGAGCTTCTGCAGGTCTTTGAGGTACAAATAAAAGCAATTTTAAACACCAAGACCTAAGATGCACTGGTTTTGCTTCCCATTGGTTGAAAAAGTGGCACAAGTTAATTGCTGGCCAATCACAGAGCGAAGCATTGCAAAACCAAAGCAAACACAATTTATGTTCAATGCTCAATTGAAAACCACAAAGGTAAGTGGGAGGGGAGGGGGTGTTAAAAATGGACTTTGTTCTTCAGCTATGCTGAATTCATTCCATTTGTACTGACTAGTTTGAATTAGGCTTTTCCACAAAAAGGATTGTACATGTAAATCCCTATTTGGCCTTAAAATCCAAAATCTCTCTAAACTCACTCTACAGTTTGGCATGGCTGGAAATTGTGTCAGAAATGAAGTTCTGCACTTATTTTGTTATGCTAGGACCCAAAGTATGAGCATATGACTCATAACTCAAGAAACAGAAAGAAAATTCATGTGATGCATGGATGATTTCTTTTGTTTTGGCTTTCAAAAGAAATAATTCATGTGTCACTTCATTATGTTCAGCTTTGGCAAAAGCCTAAAACCCTGCATATATAAGTTAGCCTAAACAAGTTCTTAATGTAAATGGTGCTTACCAGGAAATTAGTCTAGACCAAACAGGTTATTAAAAAGGTTCTTATCCCGTACAAGCCTGAATTTTTTTCAGGCTTTATTTTCACCAATGCTTATGTAGTGTTCACAACTGCGATGATCAGTCACATATTTAAGGTTCTTATTCTCTTAACAAATGCTATAATGAAACATAATCACTGCTTTGCTGTACTGGAATGCTTTCAATAGTGTGATAATAATCTATGATGCTGGAGATTGTTATGTAGCATTTTCGCTGAAGAATTATACAGTTATTTGTTGCTGTGTTCATAATTAGACATGCTATTTACTGTATGACATTTTTGGGGTTCTGTGTCATTTTCATTACTTTGTGAAGAGCTTCAATTGTATTTTCCTTGATTTAAAATGTTTTAGGTTTGATTGTATTTGATAAAATAAGAACCTGCTATGAAATTCTAGCCTAAACAGATTCTTATGTAAAGAGGGTCTAAATTTGAAATTTTACCCTAGCAGGGTTTTACTGTATGCCAATTTGCTGAATCCAGACCTTTAAATCACAAAATACCGGTACAGGAAAAATACCTTTCACAGCGATGATGCATGAAATTTTCTTGGCAAGAAAACTCTTTCCAACAGGAAGAACATTTCTGGGAAAAACTGCTTGAGACTCTGTTCACAGGACCATCAGCATGTGTCTCCCTCACATGGCTTTCCATCTCTTCCTGGCATCTACCAACATTTCCATTGTCACTGTTACATGTCCCTCTTGTGTCTGGGAAGTGCTTCTCTCTTATGTGAACTTCTATCTCTTCTTGCTGTTTTGAAAATGTGAGACAGTAAGCACACTTAAAAACTTCATCAGAAGTGTTCATGGTGTGAGGAATTGTGTCTTTATTGGCAGGTACTGAGGAGTTATTTGTAATCCATGCAGCATTAAGAAAATGCTTCTGCTGTATGTGAGAATCAATTTCTGCACGTCGTCCTGAAACTACATCACAATATGCGCACTTAAAAAGAGTTTTTCCATCACCAGAACCTGTTTCCTTGCTTTGTGATACCATGGAACTGTGACCATCAGAAGTGACCTGATTTGACGAGAGTTCTACAGTTTGAGAGGCTGCAGAGCTTTGCATTATGTGATTCTCAGAGCTTGCATTTCTGGGGATTTCTTCAGAGCTGCACATACCCAGAGGAAAAGTCTTCAAGGAAGAGATATTTGGGTCCAAATCATGATCCAAACACAATGCTCCTATTTTGGAAGAATGCTTCTCATTGATGTGAAGTTCAATATCTTCACATTGTTTTGAAACTTTATCACAGTAAGTGCACTTAAAGACATGTTCTGCAGATCCTTGATTTAGCTGGAGTTCCATCCCCTTTTGCAAAGCTACTGTGGGGCTAATGCCATTAGAAATGACTGGATTTGATGTGCTTTGTGCATGATAATCTCCGGAGCATTCCGTGATGTTGAAGTCTTTTCCTGAATGGCTAGTTGCCTTCTCTGAACTGCTTCCTTTGGCACAAATGCTCTCTAGAGAAGAACGGCTCAGCTGTAAGTCCACAGATCCTCTATTTACCTGGAGTTCCGTCTCCTTGTGCAAAGTTCCTGTGGGGCTAATGCTATTAGCAATGACTGGATTTGATGCACTTTGTGCACACTGATCTGCAGAGCATTCCATGATGTTGGAGTCTATTCCTGAATGGCTTGTTACCTTCTCAGAACTGCTTCCTCTGGTAGAAACACTCTCTAGAAAAGAACAGTTCAGCTCTAAGTCACAGCCCAGGTGCACCTCTTTCATTTTGTCAGAATGATTTTCCCTCATGTGGACTTCAAAATCCGTAAGCCATGTCAAATATGCACTACAATAAGGGCATTCCAAGATTTCTTCCTTAACGTTGCTTCCTGCAACAGGATCATCAAGATCTGTGCACATGTTGGAAGGTATCTCAAGACTGTTACCACCAGAATACACTCCGTTTAATGTGGGTACTCTTCTTTGATACCCTGCAGAGTTTTCCTTCCTGTTTATCTGATTTCTTGAATGAATATTGCTGGTACATGCATGTTCCTCAGAGCTAATTCTTTTGACAAGATCCTTGGTCATCATGAGAGGTATCTCAGGGCTGCTACATGCGCTATCAAAAATGACTTCTTGTGATGAAGACTTTGCGCTTTGGTGTAATGCAGAGCTTTCCATCATGGTGACCTCGCCAAGGTGTATGTCCATTTTCAAAGGTATGGTCTTACTGGTTTCAAAATTGACCCGATCAGGTGCACATTCGGTAGCTTGATCGGTTGCAGACCATTCCATGGCACCTTACACATGGACATTATTCCCAGGTTCTGTAATTTGATGAGATGCAAAGCTTTCCATTAAGCTTATTACAGGCTGGATACAAGCAGGAAATTAGATGTTCTCAGAATTGCTTCAGTACCTCAATGGCTTGATTTTGTTTCATGGGTTGATGCTTTGCCCTTGTTATGCAAACTTGTTGATCACCTGAGACAGAATAAGACGTATAGTATTGATTTGAGACATTTGTAAGCAATCAAGTCAATAAGGAAATTTGGCATCACAAACTAAACAACTAGAAAAGGGGGTGACTTTCAAATTGACTGGTTCCTAGGCTTTTTTTGGCCTGTTTTACACATTTTTCAGCTGTTTTGAAATTAATTTGTCATTTCCACAGATTAGAAGTGCAAATATGTCTGAATCATACTTTTGAATTAGGTTTTTGACAATTCACAAAACAATAAAAATTGAAGGCTTTTCCACAAAAAGTGTGTATGCCTCATTTTTGCCTCAAAAAAAAAATGCAGACTTAAAATGGTCTCAGAAGTGAACTTCTGCACTTATTTTGTGATTTGAAGGCTATTCAAAGGATTAGCTTATGACCTTTGCCAAACACTTAAGAAACAGAAACAAAAAGGATCTGATGCATGGTTGATTTCTTTTGTTTCAGTTTTCATAAATAATCATCCATGCATGTATCACTTCAGTTGGTTCAGTTTTAAGAAAAAGTCATATGCTAATTTGCTTAATCCAGACTTTTGAATGAGTTCATTTCTGGCACCATAACGAGTCTGTAAACCAAAGTAGTTGGAGTGACTTTAGAGAGATTTGGCTTTTAAAGCCTAAAAGTGAAATACACCCCTTTTGTGCAAAATAAGCCCTCCAAACTTCAAACAAGTTGTTCTGTGCTACTTAATTACAGCTTATCAGCTATAAAGCCTTGTGCTGTGCGGTGCCAAAATTTCATAAATGATATTTTCACAGGATTGGGATAACTTAATGAGTTTTAGGAGCAATAAAATCAAGCTAATATGACTTAACCCTGATCACTGCAGCCAAGAATGAAACTTACTGTGTAGGCATTAGAATATTAAAATCCTGAATACCATCACAACAGCTTGCATCAGAGTAAGCTTATATGCTGATACTTCCATCAAAATTATGAGTTTCGCTACATGGCAAATCTGAAAAAATAGGGTTTACCTAAAACACGGAATCCGGAATCCGGAATCCGGAATCCGGAATCCGGAATCCGGAATGCGGAATCCGGAATCCGGAATCCGGAATACGAAATATGAAATCCGGAATACGGAATGTACAGAAGTTTGGTAAAAAATTTTGACAAAGGTTGAAGTCACTTGGGTAATAATATGGTCAACAAATTATATGATGACTTAGCCTGAGTTTTGCAGCAATCAAGCAATGAAGCAATCAGTCAATCTAGGGCAGCATTTTAATACTTTGGTTTTGCTTTTAATAAACCACCTGATTCCTTTAAAGCACACAGCTTTCAATCACACTTCAACGATACTAATCAATGTTTTGTGCATTTTGAACATTTTAAATTAAAATCATTTTAATTAAAAGCACCTTTTCTTATTCTTTTTGTCGATGAATAGTGTTAGGCCTGTCCACAAGTTGACGGCAACTTTTTGAACAACTTTCGATTTTCGATCAACCTTTTTTGATTTCGAGCAACGTTTTTTCCGTTTTCAATATTTTGTTATTGATTTCAGCTAGATCTTTATAAAACAAGAGCTATTTTAAACGCTTCGTGACCAAAAAGCAGAGAAAAATCACTTTGCATATCTTGACTTAATTGCGCGTGGGAACGCTTACGCCTGATTGGTCATTGTCTGTTGCTCCATGCTGGAATGTTTGGGAACTGTATCGGCGCGTACATTTCAGGTTGTCGAGTGGCCGTCGATAAAACGTGGAACATGGGACATTCTGGAACATCCCGGTACATTCAGGAACATCTCCAAAAGACGAAGAAAGATCACTTTAAAAAAAAACTTTTAAATATACAGAAAAAAAGAAACTAACACGAAATAAATATAATCCGGGAGATTAATTGGAGAAAAAAAGAAGACAAAAAAATATTTATTTCAAAAAAAAAAAAGAAAAGAAAAGACATTTATAAATGCCCCACCTGGAAATGATAGCTATGGGGGCTGGGTGAGGATTGTTTTAGCGCTTTCGTTTGCTTACAACATTTTCACCCTCATACAGTTGTACCGTCTTCAGTCATTGCTCTTTTTTTTCGAAAAAACCTAAGTCAGCATGGTGCCCAATATACCTTAAAACTTTTATATAGGAACCTTGAGCACGCAAAATCCGCTGCTCTCCACTTTTGATTAGTTAAGGATATCTACAACAACTGAGGACCTGGTCAGGCCTACTTTTACAGTAGGCGATAAGCGTGGTTAGTCTGCTCCAAGAAAGATTTTCTTCCCAATAGCAATGCTTCTCACTCCGTTTTGGCAGCGATGGCTGCACTGCATGGGCCTGTTTGTTTCTTAAGGTTAAACTAGTGTAAAATCTCGCGGATCAGCTCTTTAAGTTGCATTTAATGATCCTGCATACGGTCTTTCTTAATAGTTATCCTTATATCCCTCCACATCGACTCAACTGGAAAGAACAAACCAAGTCCCAGACTAAGACTTCACTCCTGTCACCTACCTCCTCCTGTAAGACATCTATCGTCTTCATGGTCCGTCCTTATAGCTTAAGATCTTCGATTACACCTGTCCTTCTATTCCGAGAGAGTCGGGAACTTTTCAGCACTCGGCAGCAACTACTTTTAATAAGCTCCCTGTAGCTATTAGAAACATAACTGAGTATAACTCCTTTTGTCGTAGTGTGAAGAGACATTTTTTATCTTTATCTATTATTATTATTATTATTATTATTATTATTATTATTATTATTATTATTATTATTATTATTATTCGGTTCTTTTAACCCTCTTATTAATTATTAATTCCAGTTTCTAGATTCCGGATTCCGGATTCCAGATTCTGGATTCCGGATTCCGGATTCCGGATTCCGGATTCCGGATTCCGGATTCCGGATTCCGGATTCCGTGTTTTAGGTAAACCCGAAAAAATAAGCATCTGCAATGGCTATCACAAATCAAGAACATGTCTGCCTTCCCTTCATTAAAATCTACACGAGTCACATGGGTATTTGATTTCACCTTACAGTCGAGTCAGGTCAAGCATACCCCCCTAGATTACATTAATGAGTTGATTATTTGAACATTAAGCCCGTTAGTCGTTTGGAATAATGTAATCATTTTTGAAATATTCGAATCAAACTTCGATCAAGCTGATTGGACTAAGTGAACAAAAGATGCTCCTTATATGGGAAATCGAAGCATCCAACATGGCGTCCAATGGTGTGTGGAAATGATAGGTGAAAAACGGTATTGTAAATGACTGTTATTATCGAGACTTTTTTTGCTTTCTACATCCCATAGAGCTTGTAGAAGTCTTATTCGTGATAAAAGGATTTCAGGCGAAGTTCTAGGAAGTTTTTTCGTCGATATTTTGGGTTGTTTACAACGCTGTACGCTATCAGCTGTGTTTTAATTTCGCTCCGTACAAATTTATTATTTTTAGGATTCCTCGGAAAGAACAATATTGTTGGATTTTAAAGGGCTAAAAAAGGTGTGCTCTATTAAAAGAGGTGACAGAAATAAAGTCTCGTTGGTCGAACGCATTTTTCAAACACGTCTACGGACGTAGTCCAATCAGCAATTGAACTTTGATTCGAATATTTCAAAAATGATTACATTATTCGAAACTACTAACGGGTTCAATGTTCAAATAATCAACCCAATAATGTAATCTAGGGGGGAACGCTTGACCTGACTCGACTGTAAGTAAGGAAA
>JAEMWC010000094.1:940000-992500 GCA_016490735.1 Pachyseris speciosa
ATCTTTCAAATCGGTACTCTTAATCCCCGGTATCAACGAGCGCTTTTCAGTTCATTCAATTAATTTATTCCTGTTTTTCACGTTACCATGTTACCACCAATAGCGGAGCTCCATATTCTGTATATAAACCATACACAACCCACAATTCCTCGATTCGCTCCGACGAACGGCTAACGCTCGAAACGTCAGCTAATCGAATCCCTGTACGGTGGTCAATTTACATTATCAACTCCGCTGATAAACCAAATTTTCCTGATGCTCATACGGTCCAGGTCGCTCGCGGCCACGCACTCTCGTTGAACTTCCCTCAGTTCCTCGCTTTCAATCTTCGTGTGTGTGCTGCATGCATGTGACATGACATAAACAGCGGCCGACCACAGATCTCTTATGACTGGCTATTTTAAAAACACCCGCGAAAACCGCCCTGGGAGGTTTTTCTAAAACTAAAAAGATACGGGACAGGTTTGACTCAGAGGGTTAATATGGAAGATGGAGGCTCCGGGTAATTGGATCCTGTGAAAGTATCATAAATATGGTTAATATGCTGACCCTGGGGAATAGAGCAAGGGCGTAGCGAGGGAGGGGGTCCAGGGGTGCCCGTGATCCCCCCCCCCCCCCCCCTTTTAAGCCTTTTTTTAAGCATACAACCTACAATATTCAGGTGGCAATCTGGTGAGTACCCTCTGTTTGACACAGTGTGACCCCCTCCTTTGAAAAATCCTGGCTACGCTCCTGTAGAGAGTGGCTGGGGAGATACTCCTTGAACTGTATAGGATGGGGGTTTCTCCTCGCCCCTACAAAACCCGACTGTTTCAGACCATAAGGTGCAATAGTTGAATTTCTAAAGCAATTTTAAGACCAAGATGGCTCAAAACACATAACTCAATTGAAGTACTCCTGCGGGTTGCCGCCTAACCGGGGCCGTTTCGCACCATTTGTCAACAAGAACCGAAAATTCAAGTGGTACAGCTCATTTCCTCGGAAAGTTTCCGGAACAGATAGAAATCCTCAGATGTATTCCTCTCTTCCCATTCCAA
This sequence comes from Pachyseris speciosa, assembly GCA_016490735.1. Lineage (NCBI taxonomy): Eukaryota > Metazoa > Cnidaria > Anthozoa > Scleractinia > Pachyseridae > Pachyseris > Pachyseris speciosa. The sequence continues at coordinate 941,038 of JAEMWC010000094.1, forward strand.
CCAAAATGACCGGAAAATCCTGTACCATTTGTCAAACCATACTCGCCCTGGTCCGTTTTCACGCGCTTTTCAGTCGCTTTGACGGAAAAAAAACCCAGTACCATTAGGAGCGTTCCAATCCGACCGTTTTTTTGTGTGCAAATGGTGAAGGCTCTCGGACTATCCAAATCGCTTTGTCAGGAAAAGCCAGCGCCATAGCAAACGTTCTACTCCGACCGGTTTTTTATGCAAATGGTTAACGCTCTCGGAGTGCTCAAAACAGGTCAACCACGAGGATTGTTGCCATGGTTTTGTTGTCATTTGTATCTTCCCTTAAATGACCACCCAATAAAGTTTTTAACAAATCATTAGTGTAGTAAGTGAGATCAACAGTATTTCCTCTTCCTCAATTTCCGGTTTGAAAATATAACACGTTCTGTTGGATGTAACAATTCACAGATTTCAGGCCGCATTATAATTTGCGTTGATTTCTTTTCTTATCGCCATACACTGTCCAGGAAACAGCATAACATTCTTTTGTGGACCTTTACACTTTGAAACATTCTTTCACCAAATTAAACATTAAACTAAGACGAAAGTTAATTACAGGTTTAGCTGGTTAATAGAGTGTTTTCAGTCAGGTAAGTAAAAACAATAAAATCATCAACCATTCAATAGATTAAGTCAAGAAATTGTGATATTATAGACGAGTGACAAATAAACAACATACCAAGGTCTCAGGGCCGTGCGATACCCCGTTCTCGAGTTATTCGGCAAAATGTACCACTCAAAATTATAGTGTTTTCTATGGAAACGCCATCTTGGCGTCCCTTAGAGGGACGCCAAGATGGCGGCCGGAAACGAGTTAAAACATGTTTCTTATACTTAGGCTATCTTAAGGCCCGGCCAAACGAGTGCAACATCATCCAACATTGTTGGACGATGTTGCACAGTGTTGAACGAGGTGGCCAAACGAATGTAAGATGTTGGATTCAACACTTGGTCTCAAGGGTTTGGGACCCAAATTTACCAAGACTCCTTAGAAAACAAACCCGTGCCATATTATCTTTGTTAGCCCAGAAAATGCTGCTAGACCGATAACTGTACATAAAGCCTGGTTTTCGCTAGCGACTCAAGCACAAGAGCGCTTATTTCACTGTGAAAACGGGCTTAACGCAAGTATAAACATAAGCGCAAGCACAAGCGCAAGGATCAAATTTTTTCCTTTTCCTTGTGCTTGCGCTTATGCTTGCGTTCGCTTGCGTAGTGTTCGTTTTCACTTAGCATAAGCTACTTATGCTTGCACTTGTGCTTGCGTCGCTAGTGAAAACCAGGCTTAAGTCTTTCGACCTCCTCGTAAGACAATCTTCTCGCTTTCGCTGGTCTACACAAATACAATACCAGGTATGCATCGAAACGAAACCTTTACGTAAAGAAAGTGCGAACTAATACGGGAAAACAAACAATCGGATATGCGGCGTGTATTATCTGGGACAAAGTTCCCTTAAACCTTAAAGAACTAAACATATACCAATTCTCAAAACAACTAAAACCTTATCTACTGTCAGAACAGCATAACTAAACGCAACCTAAGCATATACTCTTTCATTCCTATTATATTGTACACTTAAAACTGCTTCTTTAAAAATAGTTCCTATCTCACTTATTTACAACTTTTAAATCTGGAGAACTGGCTAGAAAATCCTAGGATTATTTCAGCTCCAGGCTTTACCAAGTACAAACAGAAATGTTATTTATTATTTTTTTTAAACTTTATCAGCGTATGTATGTACAAGGCAAATAAAGGTGTTGTTGTTGTTGTTGTTGTTGTTGTTGTTGTACAGTTTCAGCTACTCTTTTTCCCTTTCGCTTTCTTTTTGAAGAGAGATCGCTTGTGTTAGAGCTCTCTTCGCCGAGAAATCGAAAACTTTGCTCGTTCGTGATACTGTATCTTGAACACTCACGCGACAAGCGAGTTGAAACAATGAATACAGATATACCGCAAAGTCAGATTAGTGGGCATGCGCGCGTTCAACATTGTTGAAAACAGTGGCCAAACGAATGCAACATTGTTGTTCACACCTGAGAACAATAGAAATGTTGAATGATGTTGAAGACGATGTTTGATGGATATCAAACTTCATCCAACATCATCCAACATCGTGCAACATGGTGGCCAAACGAGTGCAACATGTTGGATTCAACAATGTTGTACGATGTTGCATCAACATGTTGGATTCGTTTGGCCGGGTCTTTAAAGGCTTTGTTCTCTCTGTTGAGCTTTCAAACATTCACATAGACGCTTCTCCTATCATGTTGGCTTTTCAAACCTGAAAAACACACGGTGAATCGATGTTTTCATGCTTTTGAGCAGACATCTTTATGTGAAAAACTCTAAAATTTAAACTGCTCTATTTTCAAAAGCTACCGAGCTGAAAACAAACAAGCAGATACATTTCTAAAATGTTTTTTTACGTGATGAAGATAAAAATGCAAAAGTCTGTTTACTTTTGAATTTTAGTTTTTATGACGTCACGTGAAAACCCTCTGTAGGCGTTCATATACTCGGCGCGGTGAAATATCGATTATTACCGACCGGTCATCGATAAGCAGCAGGTACCGTAGCAGGTGGCATTACAAAATTTCACGTCCTCCAATTTGTTTATCCACCGCGCAAAACTTGTTTAGCAAGGGCGTGTAATATTTCAATTTAAGATCACTTACAAAACGTCAAGATTTTTACCACACTTGAACGAACACGCGCTTACTACAAGACACAAGAAAGCGAAGAAAGAACCCCAAGAAATACTCTATCAGATGATGTGAATGTTAAAACGATATTCTGGGGGTATTTCCTTCGTACGTTCGCTAAAACAAATCATTCGCGCTTCTCTTGTGTTACGATGGCTTCTGTAGAGGTTGAGAAACTTTCAGAGCATCTCCTAAAATGTCCGATCTGCCTGGAAACCTACACGATGCCCAAAGTTCTTCCGTGCCTACACACGTTCTGTCAGCACTGTCTCCAAGGACTTATTCACAGCGGAGAAAACATTATCATTTGTCCGACTTGTCGATGTGAAGTTTCGGTACCCAAAGATGGCGTCGGCGCGCTGTCAACTAACTTCTTCATCAACAACATGCTCGACTTCCTGTCCGTTGCAAAGAGTAATTCTAACCCGGTTGTGTGCACGAATTGCGAGGAGAGGAACAGAGCGACTTCCAGGTGCATTGAATGCATGGAGTTCTTGTGTGCACAATGCGTCGCAGCGCATCGTAGAACGCGCCTGACTAAAGAACATGAAGTGATCGGTTTGGATGATTTGCAAGCGCAGAAAGAGGTGCAAGACAAGCTGCATCGGCCGCTTCTCTGCGCGGTTCATGAGCGTGAAGTGTTGAAGTATTTTTGCGAGACCTGCGATGAGCCTGTCTGTCGGGAATGCCTGATTATTGAACACCGGGAACATCATTACGGATATTTGAAAGACGTAGATAAGAAACATCGCTCAGAGGTAAGATTTCGGTAACTTGTAAGGTCTTCCTTCCAGGTAGACATCGCTCAGAGGTAAGATTTCGGTAACTTGTAAGGTCTTCCTTCCAGGTCGGAAAGAAATCTGAAGTTCAAGGTGAATATCATAAGCTAATTATCAAGCACTAGCAAGTGTTCCTTGACAAGTGTTTAAATGGGAAAGTATTGTATATTTAGCACTCTTTTATACGAAAATAGCTGGGAAGTTGTAGTGTTTCCTTTGAAGGCCGTCTTGTGGAGAAGCTTGCACACTAGTCAGCTTTTGATTTGAGAGAAAACAACGCACAGTTCGCCTAGAACACTGACTTGTCTCAAGATTACAAAGTGTCTTTTCCAAATCGATTTTGTAGCCACTTGAAGTTAAGGTTGCCAAGGCTACGTTCCCAAGAAAACTCTACACGAAAAGATGCAGACCATCTGCAAGGATAGTCACATGAAGACAAAGAGAAGATCTGCTTCATTCAAAAGATTTAGATCTCCTTAATTTTCATGCTCCAATTATAGTAAGGATGGACTGAGTTACCTCAACTAACAGCAACAACAACAACAAAACGAATTAAGACTGAGTTTATCAAGTCACCGAGGCACAGAGAGAGATATACAGACTGTTGCGGTACTTGAGTTCATGATCGTTGCTAAATCCTTGCTTTCGTGCAATACCATTTTTAGATAGAAGTTTAATGTATTTTTTTATGAGACAAGAGAGCTCGATCAGATTTGGTATGTGGCGGCGCAGCAAGTTTAAAGTAAGGTGTTGTTATGGATTTTAAAGGTAGAGTAATGAATACTATGAAACCATAAGATAACCATAGACATAAAGGATAACTTTCAGAATAAGTAAATGTGGGCAATGCGTCGAGTTGAATACTCTGATTTTGCGATACAGAAATAAAGAATTTTCCCAACTTGTGTAGAACACTTTCATTCCGCGCAGTTGACCATTTTGTCAGGCTTATGCTATTCAATTTTTCGTAAATCACTATGACCAAATCTTCGCATTACCTCCAAATTTGCCGGGACAGTGGACCTTACTATGTAAAATACATGCACTCGAGGACTGACTGGAAAGGCAAGACAACAAGGTATATTTGACTCGAGCACATAACTTTGTTCCTTATGGCTTGTTCATGCAGGTTGGTGTCTTGGTCATGAACACAAAGAAACGAATCGGACCACTGAAAGAGGCCATTGAAAAAGTCGCCGAAACGAAGCAGAGACTCGACTGCAAGCTGGAAGAAGTGAGACAAGAGGTGAATCAAAACTGTAAGCGCTGCAGGGAAGTCATCCAAGAACGAGAGGAGGAAATCCTCACTCAGGTCAACAACATTTACCGAATGAAGTCCAAAACGCTGGAAATACAACTGGAAGAGCTGGAGTTGATGCTTGGGAATCTCAACAGCGGAATCGATTTTACCGAAAGTTTGCTACGGCACGGAAATGAGGCCGAAGTAATGCTGGTGAAAAAGCAGATGACGCAACGCTTGCAAGACTTAAACAATCAGAAGTTAGAGTTCTTGCCGCTGGAAGACGACCTCATTGATTACACGTTTTCAGCCGACGATTTCCGAAAGGCTATTGAGTATATTGGAGAAGTGAAAGTTTACCATGCCTATCCACCTTATTGTTTTGCGACAGGTGTCGGAATTCATCGCGCCAAAGCCGGAGTAGAAGCGGTGTTTCTTGTCACTTCAAAAGATAGAATGAACGAGATATACAGTGGGAAAGGCGAGCCAATCAGAGTGCAAATTGAGCCACCCGAGGGAGATCCCGTGCCTAGTAAGTATTCATCACTAATTGCACTTGTTTTCCCTTTAGCTACAGATTCGTCTCATCGTTCGCTGTTTTTGTATGGCTGTAAACAGTTATTTTTTCGCAGGGCACTTATATTTTTTCTTCTGATGTACATTGCCTTGTTTAAAGGAGCTGCGTCACGGTCTTAATAAGTTTAGCCGAGCCTCGATTTTCAAAAAGGTCATTTGTAATCAGTTTCAATCTTCTCCATCCTTCACCATCCTCGCCATATTTCCATTTATTCTTCTCTCTTTGGTGCTTATATTCCGTGGCAAATTGTTATTTCTCTTTTTCTCATGATTTAAATGCATTTTTAAGTCCCTAATAATGCTCCAAAACGTCGTGACCAAGCTAATCGTCTCCTTTATAAGTAAAGTTATAATTAGTTACAATTGGTTAGCCAGATGGCTAGTTAGCCGGTCAGTCAACCAGTCAGTAAGCCAGTCAGCCAGTCACTCAATCAGTTAATTGGTCAGTCACACTAAAATATACATTACGTTCCATTCAAAGATATTGCCTTATCATTGGCTGGTTTCTGCAGCAACTTCATTTTCTTTAGTGGGCTTCTGCGTCGGGGCTGGCATAATGTAGGCCATATGTTAGCCTTTTAATCTGTGGTGGCGTCCTGTTTACCGTATCACCACTCAGCGCAGTTGAACGCGTGCTACAAAAATCTGATAACCTTAGACTTTCAAACTGACTACATTTTTTTCCCGATCGTTTTATAGCTTACGTAATAGACAACGAAGACGGGACGTACACGGTTTCTTACCAACCAATTGTGAGAGGAAACCATCAAATCAAAATCACCATGAGGAATGCCAACATCAGTGGAAGCCCTTTCAGCGTCAATGTGACTGGCAGGATGGACTTTGCAAAGGTTGGAAAAGTCATGGCGTGCTTTGGATGCGAGGGACTGGGGGAGGTGAGACTTAAACTAGGCTGCAAATCTGGCCTTTAGATGACGATTCCAGGTCAGAACATATGCTTATTAAACGGCTGTTTCCGTCGTTTGATTATCTAATCACATACTAATGCTTAGATGTGAGCTAGAAAAAGAAGCAGGGAAATAAAGTATGTTCACTTCTAGCTGTGTCGACATCGTTTAAGGTAAATCAAATTTTAACCGGAGTGAAATGTAATTGAATTGCTTCACATCAAAACTCTCTTGAGAACTTATACAAGTGGACCCTTCAGTATAGTATATTCCCATGCAGTGGTGACAATTCGTAAACCTTATTTGGCCCTCGGCTACTTTATTACTTTCATTATTTCTTCTCTTAGGTCGTTAATTTAGCTGTCCAATCACAGCTGTTTCAAGGAAGTGTCGCTAAGGCTGGGTGTAACTTACAAAGTATGATTGTAATTTAGAACTAGAACCGGACACAGGTAAATACCGCAACTAAGCGCGGGGAAAAGACGTGTAATTGGAATAAAGTTGGCTTTGATTTTAACAAAATTGCCCTGAATTTCCTTAAAAACTAAATACAGCATAGCAACTCACAGCCAATGAAAAGGCTTCAATACTGTCATAATGGTAATGGTAGTGAATTTATGTACCGCGCATATCACATAGTTTATGGTGGTTCTTCTATGGGGTGAGATCGGACGTCAGCTTGTAAAGGTGCCTCTGGCAGCCGCTATCAGTCCCTATTTGATGTCACCCACCCACCCAACCCACACATGAATGTGAAAGTCAGATGAGAGATAGACCACCACACCGGGAACTACGTCCCCTAATAAAAATCAGTCTTAGAGTTATAATTTGCTGGGGGAAATCAAGTAATGTAGCCTGGGGGGATTCAAGCAATGGAGCCTGGGGGGATTCAAGCAATGGAGCCTCAGAACATGTTAGCTCCCGGATGTAATCCGTGAATTAAGCGATACCCAAAAAACATAACGGACAATTTCTTGTGATGTTGTATTCAATGTCTAGTCTTTTTCCTTCCCTAGGTGAATTTAACATGCCTTGGGATGTAGTCATCGATGAAGAAAACCGCCATCTAATCGTCACAGACTGTAATAACCATCGAGTGCAGGTGTTTGACTTTGACGGAACATTTGTCTTCAAATTTGGCTCCGAAGGGACAGAGAAAGGCCAATTTAGAAACCCCAAGGGTGTGTCTAGGGCCGCTAATGGACATATAATGGTTGCAGACTTCAACAATCACCGTGTGCAAGTTTTTAACGAAGACGGTCGCTTCATCAGAATGTTTGGCAGCTTTGGACTTGAGCGACCTGGCCTTATGAATCACCCTTGCGGTGTGGAGTGCACCGCTGGGGAACTGGTGATAGTGTCGGAGCAAGACAATCACCGGGTGCAGTTGTTCAACAAGAACGGGGAGCCCGTACGGCAGTTTGGATCCCAGGGGTTTTCCAGGGGACAATTTATATACCCGCATCACGTCTGCGTGAACCAGCGGGGAAGGATCATTGTGGCTGACTGTGTGAATGATCGGGTACAAGTGTTTGATATGGAAGGAAAGTGTTTGACAGACTTTGGAAAAGAAGGTAAATTCACTAAACTCGTTGAGACAAAAAAAAATCTACCGAGATAGCACTAGGATGGGGCGGTGTTTAAACTACACAGGGCTTTTCAAACAGTTTTATTTGAGCTTATGGTCTAGCATAGGGATGAATGTTGTGAGAAGGGCATTTTGACGAGGTAGTAGTATTGCTCCCTTTCATTTTTATAGTACAGTAGGTTATAGTACAATACGTTAATTAATGACCGGACTGGTTCACCAACAATGTACACTACGAGTATGTGAATGATCATCGCAGTTATGAACACCTCACAAGCAGCACTGAAAATAAAGGTTTTCAGGCTTAATTTTCACTGCTGCTTCACATACTCATTCTTTAATCCGCAGTTTCAAATATATGATTTTCATATATTCATTCTCACAATGTACAATATATATTGAACACAACGCCGGGACTTAGCAGGGGAGCGCGGCCTTCTCGTCGAGTAGATACACCTCTCTAGAGGAACATGACTCGAAGTAGAATTTCGTAATTACAGGCTTTTACAGACATACCAGATACCAGACAAACCTTACCCGCCCTCTTAAAACGGAAAAACAACTAAACTTTGTATTTCCATTTTATTCTTTAGGGTCCCAAAATGGATTGTTCGACGGGCCAGAGGGCGTTGCCTGCGATGACGAGGACAACATTTTGGTGTGTGACTATCACAATCACCGAATACAGGTTTTCAACTCAAATGGCAATTTTGTCAGCACCTTCGGTGCCTTTGGTGATGACGAAGGCTGTTTTAAGAACCCTTGTGGTATTGCTGTAACCAAGGAGGGAAATATTATAGTCGTTGATAGTGGAAATAACCGTATACAAGTGTTTTAGAAAGGGCACTTTTATAATGAAAAATCTCATGCCTATCTTTAATTGAATACGTATATTTCATTGTAGGAGCTACATTGTTCTACAGACCCCCTGGGAGGGGTACTTCCTATAATGGCCTATACGGGGAGACTCCGCCCGAAAGGGGTACCTTTTTCACGCTTCAGGTATATGAAAGGGTAGGGATTTCACGAGTCGAAGTATATGAAAGGGTAGGGAAATGTGTCATTTAGGTACTTAAAAGGGCCTTTCATTAAAATATTTCGAACACACATACCTTCGACTGTACTGTTTTAATTTATTGAACGCTACATGAAAATGACAAGAAGACATCCTGTATTAGGTATACGAAAGGGGAACCATTTGTCAATGGAAGGTATACGAAAGGGGTACTTTTTCTGTCAAAAAATGGTATATAAAAGGGTAAGGGGTTGGACATTGGGGCGGAGTCTCCCCGTACTAATTTTTTTTAGTACCTCCCCGGGTTTCAGACAGAGTATCCCACATACAACATGTAGACAATGTATTTAACAATTATTCCGCACCGAAGTGGAGGTGAATAGTGGTGGATAAATATCCACCACTTTCACCGACACTGTTTTAGTACATACCACACATGTTGAATAATCAGCTGATTGAAAATTTGCTTTATTTCTGACAACAGAGCAACAAACGCGCATCAAACGCCTATCACGACAAGTGCCGCCCGAATACCTTCTTGTAAAAGCCGTTTCCGTCTCCCTTTCTTTCGGATAAGTAAAACTTCTGACGGCACTAATTGCTGTTGAAACCATGCTGCAAAACAGTAAATGTTTCATTTTGTTTTACTTATATAGTGCTCGACAATTCACGTAAACAAGGGATTGTACCTTTTTATGCCTTAAAATATGACTTTGGAAAGATTAAACGACTTACCATTAAATATAGTCAAACCAAACTTTGTTGCCATTTTTGTATTTTTCGGAACAGCCGCCTCGTTTATCGATAAAAATTTGTCCCTCGGTAACTGAAGCGAAACGGGAAGCCATTTTGTTTTTCTTGGTTTGCTCAGAGGTGAATAGTACTTGCTATTCACCTTCGAGCTTGCCAATCAGAATGCGCGGCGTGAAAGCACTATTCACTTGTGCGGTATATACTAAAGAGTGATAATCAGCTAGGACCAGGGGCCTTGAGTACACAGTTCACTTCCTAAAACTAGCAGAAGTCGTTCTATACATCTTGGTGTTGTTTGAACCACCTACCGTCTACATATTATTATTTATTATTATTATTTATTTATTTATTTATTTGCCATTTTCACAATATTTACTTTTAATACACCTAAGATAGTGGCGAGGAGACCTCAGGAAACCACAAGGCTTATAAGAGAGGCCACCTCAAAGGATAATATATAAGTATAATTTGGTGCTGTGTGAGTGCGGTATGACAGATGCAGGATTGTTTAAATAAAAATTCTAACATTTTTTTCTTGAAGGTAAGAAAACTTGCTGAACAGGTAATTGAAGTAGGGAGAGAATTCCAAATCATAGGACCTTGAAAGAGAATTGTAAATTGCTTAATGTTTGTACGACAGAAATGAGGGCGGTAACATCCAGTCGTCCTGGTGCCATAATTATGAATTTCACTACTTGTCTCAAACAAGTTGAGGAACATTGGAGGCAACAATTGATTGTGATAGTAAAACATAAACTTGGCTATTTGAAATGAGTTCACTTGAAAAATATCAAGGATACCCAATTTAGCAAACAATGGAACAGAATGTGCTCGAATCGGAATTGGTGATGGCCCGCACAGCACGCTTTTGCAGAATGAATATCCTATAAACGAATTAAGATCATATAAACGAATTAAGAAAAGCTTTTCCTAGGGTCTAGCTAGAGGTTTCATCTATCCACACCAGAACGATTCTTTAGTTCCAAACAAAGCATTTCCTTTTTCTTCAACGTTAACTCGAGCACGTTTCCTCAAACTTCTGGGGAACTCATGACAAAAAGGGAGGTTTAGATGCGATTTAATAGTCACGGGATTATTGATGGTTTGAGAAGCTATATAAAACTCTACCCAGAAGAGTTTTTATTAAGGTATCGAAACACCTTCTCGGAGTTTGGATACGTAACGAAAAATTTGTTTTTGTTTCGCATATTGGTGACTCATCGGTCGATATCTTAACACTTCTCCTCGTTTTTCACGGATAATTTTGAGGACCGTTGCTTCAAAGGACCGCAATGCTCTTTTTATCGATCTTTTTTTTGTACGTGTGTGTGCCGTGTCCACTGAGGTTGGTCTAGATTATCGAAAACGTGCGAAAATCATATTTGTCAGTGTATACATTTTCAGAAAGGAACGACTTGGTTTAGTGTGGGCAAAGCTGCAATATTTTACGAGCAACCAGACTTTTCAAACTTTTTTAAAATATACGTTGTACCCATTTTTGTGTATATAAATGTAAATGTTAGAGTAATGAGGGGGAACTCGAAACACAACATTAAGGCTTAACACGAAAATTCTTGTACTTTGTGGGATTTGTCGATCTCTGATTGAAGAAACACTTGAAGGCCCTTAACTAATAATAGATAATGGGTTTTACATCACTAACATCACATGGAATAGGCAGCTGGGTCTCTCACACCAAGCTTGCAAGTTCACTCCAAGTATCACCGAAGGTCCTTCTCTTCGAAGACAGTCAGTTACATAACTGCATAAGATCCTTCTAATCACCTTTAGGAAGTTTTTAGGGGAGAACGCCGGGGTTGGTGAAAATGGGAAAAAAATCCTTCCTTCTCCTTATCCGAGCGAAGAGACGCACAGGACCTACCAGGAGGCTTCTATGTTTAACAGAGACTCTTGGAGACAAGTGGTCGCCCCATCGCTGCATAACTCGTCTGCTCAGAATGACATTGTCCGAAAACTTTTGTCCACAGTCGTTGTTAATAAGGATCCCAGAATAAAATTGTATCTTATGTTCAAAGCAATTGTTAGTGCATATTTAAAAGTCTCAGTAATTTCGTAATAATTGTGTAAATACAATTAGTAATTTTATACTCTTTTGAATAAACTGTGATTTAATCATTATAACTCCGTCTTGTGATCAAGAGACTGCATTATTTCCCGTTAATTCATTACCAAGATCTCCCACCCTTTGTTTAGATCTTCTTTTTTTCCCCAAGATGCGAGATGTCTTTCCTATCCAGAGATTCTGTCTCAATTTTCAGCTCTACGGCCAGTTTTCTAATGTAGCGGATGCATCAGCAATACTATACTGTAGGTCAATTTCTTTCGTCGAATAGATGACAAACTATGACATTTAAGTTGCACTTACGCGCAGTACAGTTCACATATTACAAAATTTCACGGTGCAAATTAAAGTACATCTACCTTTTCGCAACATAAAAATGTGCTGCCCTTCCAGGTGCCACCATGCGCAACAAACAAAAACATTCATTCCTCAACCCCAAAAATGCGCGAAAAGTAGCACGAAAGTGTTACCCTTTATCATGGCCTTTCTTAATCAAATAAAGTAGCCTTATGTACTAGGGTTTACGAAAGATTTTAAAAGTTAACAAAATGTCAGGCCCATCAAATGAAATTTATATTTTTACTAGTCTTCTTTCTCTTCGTAATATTTACAGCAATGCTAAAAATCATTTTCCATTTCGTGAAAAACCAAACAAAAATGACAAGAAATAAGAATGGACGATCATAGTGTGGTGTGTTAACTCAAATGTAACCCTGTCCTCAACTACTGCTTGTTGACTTGGAGCTACTCAATGATCGAGATTTGTATGAATTCTCATTACCTTTCGACTCGAGTTTGTGATATGATAGTGTTGGGAAGTTGGGTCTTCACGAACTCTTTCCTGCGAAGATCTTAGGGTCCATACGATGTGCAATATTAACCGACTATATTTCCTTCCCAGATACAGCATAAGATAACCGTATATTTTGAGTTATTACAAAAACTATCTGAAAGTGAAGATTTACGTCTTTAAAACCGAGATAAGTTCTGAAAAGCCCGTATTACTTTAGCAGGTTCATTTATAAATGCTCATAAAACTAGTCTTTACCCAATAACCGCGAATTCTTTTTGCTTTCACTGTCCGTTATAAGCTGTACTGGAAAACATTACATTACCCGATTGTCCTTTTCTATCACACAAACAATTTACCACTAGGTTTCACAAGTAATAAATATACCTTGAATTTCTTAGAATATGACAAGAACTGAGAACGTTTAAAAACGTAGAGATAATCTTCCTTGTTGTATTATCTCCGCCATGCATTCCACGACTACTGACAGTTAGGATTTGAGCATAAAGACAAGAAGGAAATGAGAAAGCGTTTGTAGTAAATAAGCTTACATATCAAGTTATTAGCTTTGGAGCTGTTTGAATCAAACTGTAACCGGTTTTTCACTGCCGTAAAACTGGTATTCTGTGCCGTACATCCGGGGTACTCGGAACGTCTCGTGAGGACCTGGACCTGTACAAAGCGGAAATAAGATATGCGCGAAGTCACATTACACTGCAAGGGTTATTTTCTGTCGTATCATTCACAGACTCACTGTATAGCCGCGCGTCACCAAACACCGATAACTCAATCTTCCATATCTCGAACAATTTTGTGTTCGCTATGAAGGTGAGATCCTTATGTTCTCTGTTCATGTCCTAAGAGAAAACTCAGAGCGTATCTTTTTAGGCAAGCTTATTTTAATGTTTAGATTTTATATTTCTGTTTGAAGCTTTGTAAATAATTTAGTTAATATCATATTTTTATCAAATGAAGAATGATCCTCGCAGCTGAATCATATATGAATCATTTCATATATCATTCACAATCATATTTTTATATTAAACATTCATCTCTTTTTCTCTGTCTGTAATTATAATATAATTAGCACTATAGATATAGTATAAATGAAATGTAAAAAAAAAACATATATGAACTGCGAAAATGAAATCAAATGAATGAGGATCATTCCTCATTTGAGATATAGCACAGTTAAGTTCATTTTGACCGAAATTTTATTGATTGTAATAATTGTAAAGCGCATTAGATCATATTTTGTGCTATATAAGTCATAAAATTATAAAATTATTATTATTACTAGTTTTTGTTCCCTTAAGGCCACTTTAGACGCGACGACTTTTGTTGTAGGTTTCACTTACAAACAATCCGTTCGGTATCGGTAGTTTATAACTGTAATTTCAGTTAGTTGAGCGCTCATTGAAATGCGTATTTGATGAAGAAGCCTTAGCTAAGATAGACTACGAGTAGTCCCTCTTTCGCTTAGTCCGTCGTGCGTGATGCGCTTAGTCCGCTTTGCGTGACACAAAATGGCCGCGCGAGATCCTGCTACTCGCCCCCAGGATCTCGCGCGGCTATTTTGTGTCACGCAAAGCGGACTAAGCGCATCACGCACGACGGACTAAGCGAAAGAGGGACTACTCGTAGTCTATAGCTAAGAACTTCTCCAATAGAAATGCTAGACTGTTCCAGGCTCACAGAGTAGTTTGGGCCAGTGAAAAAAATTGGGGCGAGGGTTAAAACAAGATAGGGGACTAAGGGAGGGGAAAAAGATTGTCTTCACTTGTTCTCGCTTACCCCGACTATACGAGAGCCTGAAAGGGGAAAAATGCTCGTTATACGTGGCCGTAAACTTGTTGCCATCTTGTCGCATGTGACAAAGCTACACCGATTAACTAAACCTTTAGTTAATGGCCAATTGCGGCGTTATGTCTCCACAACATTTTTCCATCCATCACGGGGACGTTTTTCTGGGAATGCCTTCCAGGCGACGCCACAAATACGCCACACCGAATGAAATGTGAAGACCATGGACACCCATGTACTTTAATACCAACACACAAAGAAACCCAACCACTGTTCAAGAATACGATCACTTCTTACTAATCATTATGTTAACATCTTTTGCGGGTTTGAAGTGATTGAAAGTTGCTATGATGAGTGTTTAACAGGCTTAAGGTGGAAAAGCCTATGATTGTGTGACAGCTGCCCGGGTACTCCCTTATATGGGCTATATAGGTATGTGTGGCCCCAAAGGGTATGGTTTTTTAGCCGTTTTGGTCTGAAATAGGGTATGTTTTGTGCACTCTAATCTTGAATTGGGCATGTTTTTAGAAGAAGCTATTTCTTCATCATTAGGCGAAAAGGCCATCAACAAAAGCCCTTCTCAAATTATGTCACGCCAACCCGTCACTGGCAGATTTTGGTCTGAAATTGGGTAAGGGTTTCAGGAAGTGGGCCGCACCCACCCACCCAATTTTTCTGGGGGTACCCATGGGGATAGGTGTTAGTGCATTTTCTCTTACTTTCAAGTGGAGCATGCCATGGTTTTGGTACGTTCATGCTAAACAGATCCCATCTCTTTCTCTCGGGAGGCATTGTGTATGATTCGGTCATTAGAGTTTTCATTCCCCTGAAACAAAGAAAAAATTAATATATGAACAAGTAAACTACATCATTTAATGAGTTTCCAGCACTGATTATTTTTTGGAAGAAAAATAGTGTTCTAACAGTGAAGGGAATGAACACAAGTTTGGACATGCCAAATTTGAAGCGCAGACTGTCCATGGGCATCCTAAGGCAAGTGACATACATAATTTCCACACTCAATATGTCAGCAACTTCGCGTTTTTGTTATGTACAAACTTAATGTCTGTGAGTTGAGGCGAAATAAAAACCTCTCTCTAATAAATGCCTCATATCCCCACCCAGGACCCCTAAAATTTAATACACGCCCTGAGCGTTTATTTGATCATTTATGGTACTTACTTATTTGGTACAGGCTCCAGGGATTTTGGAAGCCTTGGAATAGTGGTAGGCTCTCGGAACCAAATGCGATCCCTCATAGGCCCTTTTTCTCGAGGGACTGAATTCGGGGGCAGTGGATTTTCCTTGGAGCCATGACCCCAGGCTTTTGGGTACTCCTCGCACTCCCAGTAGGTTGCATAGTCCTTGGCTGGATAATGTCCCAACTCATGCCTGGTTAAAAAGAAACAAGGGAACAGTTGGTAGTTGTACAAAGAAAGTTGAAAGCCATGGAAAGTCTGTAAATGTCGACTTAGCCTTTTTTTTTCAAATCATGATTCACATGTGTATTTTATTATGGCATTTCACGAAGCACATACTTTAAGTTAACATCACAGAAAATGGTCATTTATGGAAATATGAAGCTTCAAAGATAAAGTGTCAAGTAACTAGTCAGTACCGTAAGTACACACACAATGTGACTGCAGTTACATGTAAACCCGGGGAGGCTCCACCCCGAGGTCCAGCCCCTTACCCTTATATATACCATTTTTGACAGAAAAGGTACCCCTTTTGTATATACATTCTCTTGGCAAAACGTACCCCTTTCGTAAACCTAAAACAGGAATTCTTCTTGTCATTTTTGTGTAGCATTCGATAAAGTAAAACTTACTGTACAGTCAAAAGGTATGAGTGTTCGAAATATTTTAATGAAAGGTCCTATAAATACCTTTTAGAAATTACAGATTTCCCTACAATTTCATATACTTCAACCCGTGAAATCCCTACCCTTTCATATACCTGAAGTGTGAAAACGGTACCCCTTTTGGGCGGAGCCTCCCCGTACAGGCCATTATAGGGAGAACCTCCCCTCACCGGGCATGTAAATTAATCTTTGTCTTACTTTGTGAATGCTCGGTTGTCCTTTTGTGTTGTGGTCAAATATGGATCCATGTGGTAAGTCAGCACACCTCTATCCCTGGGGTAAAACTTCTGACCTGCAATTCCCCTGTTGATTGTTGATGGCACAAGATCCTATAATACACACAATCATATAAACACAGAAAGTTGAGAAATGAAGATATTAAATAATGATATCATAGAAAAATACAAATTTTCAAGCCTTTTCATTTATAACATGAAAAAGCTACATGTATCCACTTTTAGAAGATTATTAATCTAAAGGAGAGGACAAGCTAACAAGATCAGACACCCCCTCCATTTTAGGCATTAGAACACACTAAACAAGGGTCCAAAATTTCCTAAACTTGACAAATATTGCTCACTGTGCACTATACTCATAATTAATTCTGCCCTGTTCAGGGTTTTCCTTTTCAAATGACGTTGCAGTCGACTTGGGCAAAGCAGGCGGAGAATGGTGGGTGCGTAGGTGCATTATTTTGTTTTAAGACCGAAAAATTATTGACAGCAAGGATTCTTTATTGCGCAATTGCTGGCGACTGAGCTGTTAACAGGTGGCAAAAATCGCCGGTCACTGGTTGAAAAGGAAAACCCTGCCTGTTTTTGAGAAGGTGTGCTCTTTGGTTTCTTCTTTCTTGAGTATGCTTAAAGCAGTATTTTATTGGTATCCTCCAACTCCAAGTCAGCATCAAGAATAGAGTGTGGAAAAAAGACGGGCGGGAAATCATGGCGGCCGGACGTATATTCATCACGTCTGCCTAATATTGCCAAAGACGTCCCCTCTCTGGTATCTACTCCTGTGAAAATACACTATCTCACCTCCTAAAGATGTAATCTACCCTCTTCAATGTAAATGCCGCCCGGGAAAAATAAAAGAGGTGATCGCGGTTCAATCGACGACGAACCAAGAAATCCGAAGAAATCCAACATGGCGGCTGAGGGAAACATTGATGTTGAAGAATCATTTGAAGCGAGCAAGGAACAAGAAGAGCCTAGCCTTCTTGAAATCAAGGCTCTACTGGTCGACATCCAGATCCAAATAGCTGCAATTCTTACCGAAAATCGAACGCTGAAGAGGGAAATCGAAGAAATAAAAGAATCTGCCAACTTCTACGGGAAGGAGCTTAAAGATTTGAAAGAATCCTTGCAAAAGACCAAAGACGACAACAAAGAATTAAAGCACACGCTCGCCTCAATGAGGAACGAGTTAAAAACAACGAAAGAGAATCTAGGAAAGCAGAAAGAAGAATCTGATCGACTGTGGGAAGTCCATGATAATTTGGAACAGTACACTCGAAAAAACTCGTTAGAAATTCAGGGAATTCCAGAAGATGCGTATCACAGTACAGAGGCCGTGGTCATTAAGGTTGCCGAAGCTTTAAATATCACGGTCGAGCCAGAGGAAATAGAGATTTCGCATAAGCTGTCTCGCGGCAAAACCATTATAGTGAAATTCTGCAATCATAAAGTGAAATCGAAACTTTACAAAGAACGCACCAAACTAAAAGATGTCAAAATCACAGATATATTCCCCAGTTACCCTTCAAATGGACAGCGACAGCGTATTTTCATAAACGAGAACCTTATGGCTTATAGGCGAAGAATTGTGAAGGAAGCTAACAGGCGAAGGCAGGAGGGCACCCTTTTCAGTGTTTGGACTTTGGATGATAAGATTTACGTTAAGACATCACCCGATGGCTCTCCTGTACGTATTTTTTCCGAAGAGGACTTAGATCATTTATAAATTTAATAAGCAAAATAATCTATGTTATGACTGGAGAGGGATGTCTTATCAACCATTTAAATTTCCCGCTGCCAAAGTAATTTAGTTTTACTAACTACAAATTGGTCTATGTTCCATGTCTTGTTTTTGCGCTACTCTTTTACACTATTTGTAAGTGTTATTTTGTTTAATTCACTTTTTGCGATCATATGCTTCAGTCTTATTTCTTATGCACGTCTTAGACTTCATTATTTGTTTAATATATCGAGTACTTTTTGCATCAATTATTGTACACCTATTAGAAAGAATGCAAATTCTTTATTGAGACGCACATATTTTTTTCCCCTCGAGACAACGTTTATTGCAAAAGACTTGAACAAATCGTAACTTTGAAAATAACTTCATTGAATGTCAGGGGACTCAGGGATGATGCTAAGAGAAGAGAAGTGTTCAATTGGCTTCGCGCAAAAAGGCCATCAATACGCATGCTCCAAGAAGTACATTGTATTGAAAAAACAAATAACTTGTGGAGAGCAGAATGGGGCTATCAAGCTTACTTCACCTCTTTTGAAAGCAACAAAGCAGGTGTCTGTATTCTTTTTAACAATAATTTTAACCTACAGATCCAAAGACTTTACACCGATCCTGCAGGGAGATTTATTATTTGTGACTTAAAAGCAAACAAAAAGTTCTTGACTCTCGCTAACATCTACGCTCCCAACGAGGATAAACCTTCTTTCTTTCAAAACTTTTACGATCATCTTTTAAATTTCAAATGTGAAGACATAATAATTGGCGGAGACTTCAACCTCGTTCTCAATATCGAAAATGACAAAAAAGGAGGCCTTGCCAAAACTCACCAAAATAGCTTGAAGACTATTCAAGAAATTTCAGAGAACCTTGATCTACTTGACGTCTGGAGAATTTACAATCCGGATGACAAAAGGTACACGTGGAGACAACGACAACCTAAGGTTCAATGTAGTCTTGATTTCTTTTTAATAAGCCAAAGCGTTATTGGTGACGTCACTAACACCAATATAGTGCCAGGATATAAAACAGACCATTCCATGATTACATTAGATCTGTCGATCTCTCCATACAAATAGCAGAGGACCCGGCCTTTGGAAATTAAATACCTCTTTTTTAACCGAAACTGCTTATGTTAATCTCATAAAGACGACGATTAACGAAGTTCAAGACGAATATGAAAACGACGACAGAGTAAAATCTGCTCTATTGTGGGAGATGATTAAGCTTAAAATAAGGGAAAAATCGCTTCAATACGCAGCGAACAAAACTAAGAAAATGAAGGACCGTGAGGCGGAACTAGAGCAGGCAATTTCCAAACTAGAATTGAAAATGGACAACGGGGAATCTAGCGAAACGGAAAATTCTGAACTCGTAGAAAAACTGAGTGATTTAAAGCGTGAGCTAGAAAGAATTATTGAATTTCGTACGAAAGGTTCCATATTGAGAGCTAAAATTAAATGGCACAATGAAGGAGAAAAAAATACGAAATATTTCCTTAACCTAGAAAAGAGGCACTATAAGCAAGGTACTATAAGCCAACTTAAAGTGGACAAAAATAACTTTATCACATCGGATCAGGAAATTTTAGCAGAAGGTGAATCCTTTTTCGTAAATCTATATACATCCAACAGAAATGTATACAATTTAATCAACAGATATGATTTCTTTAAACATGAAAACGACACCGTCCTGAATGACGAGCAACGGAACAATTGCGAAGGCCTTTTGACAGAAAGAGAATGCCTTGCAGCCCTGAAAACCATGGAAACGGGAAAAACCCTGGGATCCGATGGGCTACCTGCAGAATTTTATAGAGTCTTTTGGACAAATATATCAAACTTGTTGATTAAGGCTCTTAATTACGCGCAAGAAACGAGTCAGCTTTCCATCACACAAAGAAGAGGGGTAATCAAACTCATTCCTAAGAAAGACGCTGAGCCATATCTCATTAAAAACTGGAGACCCCTTACTCTTCTCAACTGCGACTACAAAATTGCAGCAAAGGCTGTGGCCAACAGGCTGAAAAAGGTTCTCCCCGATCTCATCAGTTGTGATCAAACTGGCTTTATGAAAGGCAGGTTTATAGGTGAAAACATTCGATTAATAGACTATGTTATTCGTTTTACCAAAGAAAGAAACATCCCAGGGTTATTATTATTTCTCGATTTCGAGAAAGCTTTTGACACGATCGAATGGCCTTTTATCATAAAATCTCTTCAATACTTCGGTTTCGGCCCAAGCGTTGTAAACTGGGTCAAATGCTTTTACAGCAACATAGAGAGCTGCTTTTTAAACAACGGATGGACAAGCAACTTCTTTAAAATTGAAAGAGGAGTCAGGCAGGGGTGCCCTTTGTCTCCATATCTATTTGTCCTTTCAGTTGAAGTGTTAGCCAAGGCTTTTAAAAGGAACAGCAATATCAAAGGAATACATGTTGACCAAGAGGAAATCAAAATAAGCCAATATGCAGACGATACAACCTTAATATTAAATGGTTCACAGACGTCGCTCTCAGCTGCTCTTAACACACTCGACGATTTTGGGGAAGCATCGGGTCTCAAACTAAACAGTAAGAAAACGGAAGCAATTTGGATCGGAACAAATAGTGGAAAAAAAGAAATTCTTCTGCCAGAAAGAAATTTCAGATGGCAAACAAACAAAGTAAAATCTTTAGGAGTATGGTTTACGACAGACCCTGAAAACACTGTACTTTTAAAGTATAAGGAAAAACTTGAAAAACTTAGAAATACTCTAAGTAACTGGAAATACCGCAGATTAACCTTAAGTGGGAAGATCACAGTCTTAAAAACCCTAATAGCTTCCCAAATTGTGTACGTCTTGGCACCTTTGTGCACAAACAAAAAAATAATTAGCGAGATTAACAAGCTCTTTTATTTGTTTCTTTGGAACGGAAAGGGCGATAAAATAAAGCGAGATATTATGATCAACAATTACCCAGCAGGTGGCCTTAAAATGATTGACATATTGTCTTTCAATAAAGCACTAAAAGCCACTTGGATAAAGAAGTACTTGGACACAGGCAATCAAGGTAAATGGAAACTTTTTATCGATCTTGAACTAAAAAAGTTTGAGTGTACCCTACCTTTCACAAGCAATCTTAATAAGATAGACACAGCTAATATCTTCAGAACGCAAGACAGTTTCTTAAAGGAAATTCTCTTAATCTGGTCAGAAATCAATTTTGAAGAGAATATAACATCGGAAAGCCAGCTTACAGAACAAAGCGTATGGTACAACTCACTTATAAGGATCAACGACAGCCCTATTTTCTTTAAAGAATGGTATCGTAAAGGCATTACAAAAGTCAAGCACTTAAGGAACAGAGAAGGAAAATTCCTCACTCTATCAGAATTTTTAAACAAATACAACATCAAGGTCCAACCCTTAGTATACTATGGAATAATTTCCGCACTTAAAATGCTATGTAACACATCCAACCAAGGAGACCTCACAAACGAAGGCAATGGATACGAAAGTTATTCGACAAAACTAATTAAAGCCCAAAAAGCAAGCAGGCTGGTGTATGACAAATTAATTACAAAGAAAAGTGCCGCTCCTATTACAAGTCAGCAAAAATGGATCGAAGACTGCAACCTAGGTCAAAACGAAATAAAGTGGGGCTCGACCTACCAACTAGCCCATAAAATCACAAAAAGCACAAAACTGAGGGAATTTCAGTTCAAACTTTTGCACAGAAGAATTCCAACAAATGCTTTCTTGACTAAGATAAGGATAAAAGAAAACCCCAACTGCTCCTTTTGTAAAAAAGAACCAGAAAAACTCATACACCTTTTTTGGTCCTGCACAAAAACGGCACTCTTCTGGGAGAGCATCATAGTGCGATTAAAACTCTGCCAAATTACTCCTGATAGCTACTCTGCAGACATGACTGTTTTATTAGGCCTAAGATCAGACTCCTCTAAACTTCAACGCCAGATCAATTTTTGTTTCCTTATTGCCAGGCACTATATCTGGCTCTGCAAAACAAAAGAATCTATACCTCTATTGCAAGGTTTTCTCAAATACCTATTAAAGACAATGTACAACATACAAGTACAAGCAGAAGCAAACAACCTTCTACCCAAACAATGGTAATTCCTACACGATACCACTTAGAAACTGTCGTTTTTAAATATAGCGCTATCCCCAACGCCCCTGATATTCTCTGTCCTTTATCCGTTAGCTTATACTGCCTCAATAACGCCATGGCAAATTATCTTGCAAACAAGTTTCTTCTGATGCAAATATGTACTCAAAGCATAAGAAACTTAAGAATGTACTAATTACTGTTTCTTTTACTTATTTAGTGTTCAATGTTTTTTTTCTTATATATATATATTTTATATTATGTAAGTATTCATTTATTTACTCAGCTATTTAATATGTATTGCCAGTAAGTGTATCTTAATATGTCTTGTACTGAAGTTTAACATTAAAAAAAAAAACATCAAAAAAAAAAAAAAAAACTCCAAGTCAGCTACACTTTTTTCCCGGCAGTTGGCTCCGTTGTCATAATCATCTTTAATTAACAAGATGCTTGTAGGCATTTACGTGGGATGTGATGGTTGATGTGTGGCTGCCAATGGCCAGAATACAAAATATTACAAAATTCACATTAGAATAACGTAATTATAAACACGAAGGCCGGTGAGTTTCGGTGTTTGGGAAAAAAAAGTGGATAAAGTAGCTGTTTTGGCGTTTTGGTGTTTTGTTTTGCTGTTTCGTAGTTTAGTAATGCCCAAGAGACCACCAAAAAATATCGAAGACTCTCCTCACCCCTCCCCGACAAGTCCATAAATGATTATTGCATGCATCAACATTTCAAACCCAAAAAGGCTGTTCACCATTAATAACCCTGCAATTATAACACCCATGATGAGAAAAGATTGTCAGCTTTTCTACAGAGTGACGAGGTTCCATACCTTGCTATTGCCCTCCCTGTGGTGATCAGCAAGATTGAACGGCTGTATTCCTGCATTATATACTGTATCTAAGCTCACTCCTGGTTTTCCTGTGTACTGGGACTGCATTTCACTGCACTGATTTCCCATTGTCAGAGGCTTTCTCCATGGTTTTACACTCAACTGTCAAAAAACATATTATATTAAGCAATCAATTTTAACAAGTCATTTAATTAAAGCATTGCAGATAATCACATTATTTCCAGAACTTTAGGAAAAGGAATCTGAGAGGACTCTCAACAGTTTTCCACACTTTTTTTTTCAAATCTCTGCTTGACTTTGTTCCTGAACATGCTACACCTGTAATTAAGATTGAGGATAAAAATATTATTAGCATTCACCTAAAAAAAAAAAAAAAAAAAAAAAACTGGTTGACTGGAATCTCACCTTCTGACAAACCCCATTAATATGTGACGTACAGTGTATTAGATCACTTCACTGTGCCACTTTTTTGGCCCAAACAATCTTGCTAGCCATACTATCAACCTGTGCCTCATCCTAAATTAGCCTTAAATATCACAATTCTCCTTTCTATTCTCTATAAAAGAATGTGTTTCAACATCAAGCTATTTCACATATCATGACCAGTTCACCTAAAGAGTGTTTTCATGTGATGTTACGGTGGCCATGTTGAATTGTCCCAAACTAAACCTCTGGGAATTGCACCCTATTTTTATGCAAATACTTTCTTTTGTTTCAGTAATAACCAATATGGCTGGTAGTCACTCCAATTAAGACACTCTATAGCTATCATCACAACCTTATGTCTGATCAAGCTGTGATATTGTAATTTATGTTAATTAATACATTCATCAATGCTGGGGCTCACTGTATTGGGTTAAAATCTCCATATCGTTTTGTTTTGTCACCAGTACATTAAGTAGATTCTGTACTGCAGGCCATCTGATAGGGTGCCATAAAAAATCAGAAATTGTGCGATATTTTCATGGTAGATTGTGCGATAAGGATTGACTATTATGCGGTAAATTATGCAAATTATGCGATTTTTTCCTAAACTATTTTAAGCTTGTTTTACAAGGATTCTGAGAAAGAAAACCACTTCTGTGCTGCTCTAATGACGATTTTTTCATAAAGGAACAAAAAATAAGCAATTATGAGTGGGTTGGGATAAAAATTTAATTATGATTTTCTTATATGATCGATTACTACGTTACACGACGAACAAAACATCAGTCCATCATCCACGTGGAACGTCCAGTACTGGTGGCGTATTTGAAGAAAGGTGCGATTTGGTTTTCCCAGTAGTTGAACATGAAGGAACAGTGGGTGTTTTCACTATAAACTTGTCCATGAGGACATCGGCGATGTACCTGAAAGAACTTAAATAAGCTTATATTTTGTTCTCAAACAACGCTTCCCTGATATAAATTTTGCTCATTTCCGATTACCACATATGTGAGTATAGAAGGATCATATGTCATGGATTTATATCACTTTCAGCAATTCTGATAGGCTAACTCAAAGAAAAGATTTGTTTGCATTGCACCAATAGGCAATTCTATAAGAATGAAAAAACTACAGTGTAGCACCAGGCCCCGGACCTGCCAAAAATGAAAATAACGCCTTGAACTTCGATTGTTTTTGAAATCGATGGTTTCAGACCGTTTCTCAGCCTTTTTCAAAGGTAAATCATCTTGATACTAAGTGCAGACACAGAATTTTTTCAGATAAGGCATTTATTTATGGTTTATTTTTTAAAAATTATGCCCTTTTTTTAATTAAGCGATTTTTTATGAATTGCGCGATTGGATGCGATTTGAGGTCAATTGTGCGAAATCGCACCATCGCATAATATGGCGATGGCCTGGTACTGGCACCATAGCATCCAGAAAAATTCATAAAGCCAACTGGTGTCCTTACCTTTCCAATGTTATCTTCCACATAACGAACTTTCCATGATCCAGGGGCTTTTTTGAATAAGGTGTTACCCAGTACCCCTCCATGGGCCTTATAATCGTGAGTGGTACCAGTCGTCGTAATGAAGTGATCCTTGTCAGTTATGTAATCTTGAGCTCCAAGTACAGGAGGCAATACATCATAAACAGTTCTCTGAAAGATGACAGTCAGCAATAGTTAAAAAAAAAACATATCTCATCCCTTGTGGCTGAAGGGTAAATTAAGGTTACCGTGTACCTTCAGGGGTGACTCTAATCTAAGGGCTGTAGTGGCTCTCGATTATGGCCCACATACCATAAACCCTAAATCAAATTAAAGCTAATTGAACTAGCTATTCGAATATTTCATTAATTATGTAAGAAAGTGAATTACTGAATGCTCCGTCACATCTAAACTCGAAGGTCTAAATCATCTTTTGAAAGCTACAGCTAAATGTGATTTTTATATTTAGGGAATTTGATATTTTTCTGAAAGTCTGGAACCCAGAAGCTAAAAGAAAGTGTTGGGGTTTTCCTTTATTTGATTGCATTCAAAAGTTACAGAGCATTTTGAAATACGCTAGAAAAAAATACTGACTGACCACACAGAAATGGCTCTCACTGAAAAAAGGGTTTTGAATTACATGTATCTTATTCCCTAATACATTGTTGAATATAAGTTAATCTAGTGGGTATCCAAATTTGATCAAAATCGAACAAATCGCCCTCATGTTGTAACTCTCCAAAGTGTCCCCTTCAAGACAAAAATAAACTTTGTGAAAACAGCAGTTGAAAAAATCTTTACTACATAAACAAACACCGCCCCCAAACACCTCTATCAACATTGAATCAATGTACACTAACTTCTCTTCTGGTCACCTACTGTGGAAATTTTCCGCGTAATTTTATCTCCACGCAAACACTCGTGCTTCAAACGGTTCATTGGTTTATCATTATGTCGCATGTTCTCCATCTTTGATTAAGTTTACTTGACCCATTGTCATAGCTGAAAAACTAAAGGTGCACAACCTTCATGAAGCAAAGCAACTTTTTCACATCCAATATGTCACACACAATTCGCTCTGGTAGGCTGCATTCGCATTAATAGAGTCAATTTTTACATTCGGTGCAAATAGGTTTTTCCCCAATTTCTCAGCGACTATTCACTCATTTTGCATGATCTTTTTTTCGTTTGAAAGATCACAGTAAAAAGTTCATTTCTGCAGTAAATTATGGAGAAAAATAAAAATTGAAACTTTTATCCTGTGAAGCGACATGGTAACATTAAGCTAAATATATATAAGTTAATAAATATTTGTTATTTGCTGCCCTAAGTCAATATGTCACTAGGCATCATGAGCAGTAAGCAACTAAGTAATAAATATCTTAAACGTCAAAATTATGTCTTTAATTAAATTAAAGACAAGTAATCAAAACAAGTAATCAAAACTTGAAAGGACAATCACCCTTTATAAAAATATCAGGTCAGTTTGTAACACAAATAACTTCAGATGTTTTAACATGTTGTAATGTGCCGATCAAATCGAAACTTCAAAATCCCCACCCCAGGGCAAACCCCAGGCATTTGACTATTTTCTGTGCCTGGGGAGTGGGGAATTTGACAGGTAAGGCCTTCCCGGGGTGGGGAATTTGACCTTTGCCTGGGTGGGGTGGGAAAAATTGAACTGGAAGTGTCAGGTTTCAAATGTGTTTTTTTTTCGGGCGCCGAAGTCACTAAAAGCTTTAAACACGTGTAGAGATACAGCATTTGTGAGCGATTTTCTTACAAAAAAAGGCTTCATAAGTTGTGTAGTATTTTTGAAGGTACATGTATGTATGAAAAGTAGAGAGTGCTTAAATATTAATGATTTTATAGATTGTATATCTTAAACGATGTAAATTTTTTATACAATGAGTGAAGCTGTGGCTTTGTCCCGCAGTGAACAGTGAAAGAAAAAAACACTGTTGAATGAAAAACTGCTTTGGCATAAATTGCAGAATATCCTGCCACTCGAACAACATTCTACGTAGCCGGCTAACTAATAAATATGTATTTCTAGTTCTTTAAACGATGTAGATTTTTTATACCATGAGTCAAGCTGCGGCTTTGTCCCGTGTTTGTGTCTGCAGAGGTTTCTGGAATACATTCTTCTTTTTAATAAGAATATATTTTATAAGAATATCGAGGCTGAAATTTGCGAGATTTTAAGAATATTTTAAGAATAAATCTGAGGCTGAAATTGTGAAAAAGAGTATAATTTTGTGCATTGAAAATCTGTAAATACCGTATAATATGTTTTTAGTTAACTTTTTACTTTAACTAGCTAGCAATAGCCAAATGTTCAATGATGAGCGGTACATGTAATGTATTTGTGCAGTACAAAATAGCAAACACTTAACTTGTAATGGGATACCCCAATATGTCCCTAAACGGAAATGTCATAAGCTATAATATTAAGAATATTACAAGAATATTTTCAGCCTAAAATCGACAGAAAAATAGGAATATTCAGCCTGGGCCGGAAAAACAATATTCTTATAAAAAAATAAAAAGAGTGTAGACATAAAACAGCAGTGAACATTGAAAGAAAAAAAAAACACTGAAAAACAGCTGCTTTGGCTTAAACTGCAGAATACCCTGCTACTCGAACAGTCTACGTAGCTGGCTAACTCATTAATATGTATTTCTAGTTCTTAAAGCGTACCGCATACCTCATAGACAGGTTTCTATTTTGGTCTTTAGGAGGGGCATTTGACAGACAAATTCAACGGCATTTGAATGCCATTTTGGCCCAAGGGGGCGGGAATTTGAACAACAACAACAACAACAATACTTTTTTTTACTCTAAACACTTAAAGACATATTTACATAGCAAGTGACAAAACTACAGTTGCTTAAGAAATAGATATGCTTAAAGTTGAGCCAGGAGGATAAAAGAACCTTGCGGTTTTCGAGTTATTCTCCTGCCTTTTAAGTGCAAAACAAAATAGGATTAAAGGATTGAAAGAGATGAGTAAATAAAGTGCAAACGCAAGGAGACTGACCGAACCATATGAGCAGTGGATATTCGAAGGAGTTAAATGTTCAAAATGTTAGTTATCTCATGGAATTTTCGAGTTGTTCAGAGAAGAGGTATAGCTTAATTTGTTTGGAAAATTGGTACACATTAAGATTTTTCAAATAAGAAGGAATATATATTAAATTCAAATGCCCGGGATTTGCCGGGGGGGGGGGGGGGCATGTTGAAGTTTCGAGTTGATCGGCGCATAAGTCGTGTATCATGAAAAAAGGCAAGAGATCAGAAACAATACAAATCCGATTGATCGTGTGGCACAAAACAGTGTCAATTTCATCATAATTATGCAAAGCAAAGCAAAGCAAAGCAAAGCATGAATTCAGATCTATCCAAGGGCGGTTGATATGTTGGCCACTGTTAACTAAAAATACATGAGTTTTGTACAAAGTAGAACCCGATAACAACACACAAATCGACGATAATTCCACAAATTGCAAAGTTCTGTAGAGCTGCACTTACTCTGAAGCCATCCGGAGGAAAGCCATGCGCTGATCTGTAGTAATGCCCTTTCCCTGTCGACGTCAGATGAAGATCGTTACGAACTTCGGAGGACATTGTACAAGAAAGTCACCGTGAGGCAGGGTTTGATTTAAAACTGTTTTTTTTACGAAAACAATTTCTTGTAATCAGCATAAATATTCCATAAAGTTGCTGTGGAATACAAGCCCTTTGTTGAGAATTTTGTTGAGTTGGTTGTCAAGGAAATCCGCGCGTCTATTCATTGTTATTCCGCTGACATTGATTACGCGGGCGTTAGTTGAACTAACGTAGCATGCGTGGCATGCAAGCGTACAAAGGGGTGGGGGTGGGGGAGGGAGAGGGAGGGAAAAAGGGAGCAAAATTGGTTGCGAGGCAGTCGATTCCTTGCCAAACTCTACGCGAGAAGACCCAGCAAGCAAGCGGACGAATGAGCGTGACACTGGGGAGAGCAAAACAATTGAAACAACCGTGGTAGGGGTGGAGCCGCCCCACCCCTCCCCGCTTTTTCCCAATGTTTTTGCTCACCCCAGTGTCACGTCCGCTTGCTTGCTCGATCACAGCGTTTGGCAAGGAATCGACTGCTTCGCTAGCCTCCTAAGTAGACGTCTTTGGGTTCGGAAGGAACGCGTGACGAGCCTAAAGATCGTCTGCGTTGGAGGCTAAGAGCGTTAAGAGCGGGAGTTCACAGGAGTTCCCTCTCTCCTTTCCCTCCCTCCCCCTCCCCTTTCTACGCCTGCCAAGCAGGTTAGCGTTGTTGAATATTCTAAAGCTTGTCCAAGCGAGTCGACCGTAGGGATCGCAAAAATTGACCAAGATACAGGAAGTTTTTAGCGGGCGAAGAAGTGATCTGCGGGTGAGTGGTGTTGAGCTTCTTGCTTAACTCAACTACGGAAACAGTGAAGACACATGGCTTCATATGACGGCTAATGATCGCCATGTGTCTTCACGTTTCACTGTAAATGCATTCCTCAACCAAACGAAGCGGCGAGCGTTCGTCTCATGGTCGCTTACTCTCATTGTGTTCTTCTTTGGATCGGCTAGATCTCACACGATCTGAAATCCAGCGTGATATTGCATTGAGATAAGCTTTATAGGGGGATTTATCTGAACATAGTATGAGGTCCAGTTTAGACCTCGCGCTTTTGCCGTTAAGAACTTAAGACTTAAGCTTACCTCTTGTATATTGTTGAGGTTTCGCTCGACTGTAGCACGCTAGAAGCACGACTAGTCCTGATTCAGACGTCTGCATTTTACAGTTAGACAGCGGAAATCGAAAAAAATGGCGCCAAGATCACATTTTTGGCGCCATTTCCTTGCTTAAGGTGGAATCGAATACCCATGTGACTCGTGTAGATTTTAAGGAAGGGAAGGCAAACATGTTCTTCTTGATTTGTCATAGCCATTGCAGATGTTTATTTTTTCAGATTTGCCATGTTGCAAAACTCATAATTTTGATGGGAGTATTAGCATAAAACAAAACTCCGGCAGTGACCACCCCTAGTGCTGACCTGTTCCATTCAGCAAGTGGCCGGCTTGGCGTGATGTCCCAAAAAGGCTTATGGTGTATGAGGCCACACGCATAACAGCCATAAGTCAATGGGACTTTGCCGAGTGCTGAAATCATGTAGATGAGCATATAAGCTTACTCTGATGCAAGCTGTTGTGATGGTATTTAGGGTTCTAATGCCTACACTGTAAGTTTCATTCTTGGCTGCAGTGATCAGGGTTAAGTCATATTAGCTTGATTTTATAGCTTCTAAAACTCTTTAAGTTATCCCGATCCTATGAGAATATCATTGAGAATATCATACTATGAATTTGGTATAGCACAGCACAAGTCCGAATAGCTGATGAGCTGTAATTAAGTAGCACTGTACAACTTGTTGAAGTTGGAGGGCTTTGCACAAAAGGGGTGTATTTCACTTTTAGGCCTTAAAAGCCAAATCTCTCTAAATTCACTCTGCCTCCTTTGGTTTACAGACTGGTTATGGTGCCAGAAATTAACTGATTTAAAGGTGTGGATTAAGCAAATTAGCATCATGTGACTTTTCTCAAAACTGAACCAAGTGAAGTGATGCATGCATGAAGGATTTCTTATGAAAACCGAAACAAAAGAAATCAACCATGCATCAGATCCTTTTTGTTTCTGATTCTTAAGTTTTAGGCGAAAGTCATAAGCTAATCCTTTGAATAGCCTTCAAATCACAAAATAAGTGCAGAACTTCATTTCTGGGACCATTTTAAGTTCGGATTTTGTTTTTGAGGGAAAAGTGAAGCATATTGGTACACAATCTTTGTGGAAAGGCCTTCAATTGTTTTGTGAATTGTCAAAAACCTTATTCAAAAGTATGATTCAGAAATTGCACTTCTAATCTGTGCAAATCGAATTAATTTCAAAACAGCTGAAAAACGTGTAAAACAGGCCAAAGAAAACTTAGGAACCAGTCAATTTGAAACACCCCCTTTTCTAGTTGTTAGTTTGCGATGCCAAATTCCTTATTGATTTGATTGCTTTCAAATGTCTCAAGCACTATACGTCTTATTCTGTTCAGGTGAAGCATCAACTCATGAAACAAAATCAAGCCTTTGAGGTACTAAAGCAATTCTGAGAACATCTAATTTCCTGCTTGTATCTGGCTGGTAAGAAGCTTGATGGAAAGCTTTGCATCTCATCAAAGTACAGAACCTGGGAATAATGTCCATGTGCAGGGTGCTATGGAAAGGTGTGCAGCCAATCAAGCTACAGAATGCGCACCTGATCAGGTCAATTTTGAAACCAGTAAGACCATACCTTTGAAAATGGACATACACCGTGTTGAGGTCACCATGATGGAAAGCTCTGCATTACACCAAAGCGCAAAGTCTTCATCACAGGAAGTCACATTTGATAGTACATGTAGCAGCCCTGAGATACCTCTCATGATGACCAAGGATCTTGTCAGAGGAATTAGATCTGAGGAACATGCATGTACCAGCAATATTCATTCAGGAAATGAGATGAACAGGAAGGAAAACTCTGCAAGGCATCAAAGAAGAGTGCCCACCTTAAACGGAGTGTATTCTGGTGGTAACAGCCCTGAGGTACTTTCCAACATGTGCACAGATCTTGATGATCCTGTTGCAGGAAGAAACATTAAGGAAGAAATCTTGGAATGCCCTTATTGCAGTACATATTTGACACGGTTTACAGATTTTGAAGTCCACATGAGGGAAAATCATTCTGACAAAATGGAAGTGGTGCACCCAGGCTGTGACTTAGAGTTTAACCATTCTTCTCTAGAGAGTGTTTCTACCAGAGGAAGCAGTTCAGAGAAGGTAACAAGCCATTCAGGAATAGACTCTAACATCACGGAATGCTCTGCACATCATCATGCACAAAGCACATCAAATCCAGTCATTTCTATTAGCATTAGCCCCACAGGAACTTTGCACAAGGAGACGGAACTCCAGGTAAATAGAGGATCTGCGGTCTTACAGCTGAATTGTTCTTCTCTAGAGAGTGTTTCTGCCAAAGGAAGCAGTTCTGAGAAGGTAACTAGTAGCTATTCAGGAAAAGACTCCAACATCACTGAAAGCACATCAAATCCTGCAGTCATTTATAATGACATTAGCCCCACAGTACCTTTGCAAAAGGAGATGGAACTCCAGGTAAATAGAGGATCTGCAGAACATGTCTTTAAATGTGCTTACTGTGATAAAGTTTCAAAACGACTTGAAGATATGGAACTTCACATCAATGAGAAGCATTCTGACGAAATAGGAGCATTGCACTTGGATCATGGTTTGGACGCAAACAGAACTTCCTTGAAGACTTTTCCTGTGGGTGTGTGCAGCTCTGATGAAATCCCCAGAAATGCAAGCTCTGAGAATCACATACATGTAATGCAAAGCTCTGCAGCCTCTCAAACTGCAGAACTCTCATCAAATCAGGCCACTTTTGATGTTCACAGCTCAATGGTATCACAAAGCAAGGAAACAGGTTGTGGTGTTGGAAAAACTTTTTTTAAGTGCGCATATTATGACGTAGTTTCAGGACGACATGCAGAAATTGATTCTCACATAGAGCAGAGGCATTTTCATAATGCTACCTTGATTACAAATAACTCCTCAGTACCTGCCAACAAAGACACGATTCCTCACACCGTGAACACTTCTGATGAAGTTTTTAAGTGTGCTTACTGTCTCACATTTTCAAAACAGCAAGAAGAGATAGCAGTTCACATAAGAGAGAAGCACTTCCCAGACACAAGAGGGACATGTAACAGTGACAATGGAAATGTTGGTAGCGCCAGCAGTTCTAGGGTATTGAACTTCTGCTGTGCTTACTGTAATAAAGTTTCAAGAAGCCGGGAGGAGATTGAAAGCCATGTGAGGGAGACGCATGCTGATGGTCCTGTGAACAGAGTCTCGAGCAGTTTTTCCCAGAAATGTTCTTCCTGTTGGAAAGAGATTTCTTGCCAAGAAAATTTCATGCATCATTGCTGTGAAAGGTATTTTTCCTGTACCGGTATTTTGTGATTTAAAGGTCTGGATTCAGCAAATTGGCATACAGTAAAACCTACATATAAGAAACTGTTGAGGTAAAATTTTGAATTTAGACCCTCTTTACATATAAGAATCTGTTTAAACTGGAACTTCAAAGCAGGTTCTTATTTTATCAAATACAATCAAACCTAAAACATTTTAAATCAAAGAAAATTCATGTGATGAAAATGACACAGAACCCCGAAAATGTCATTCAGATACAGTAAATAGCATGTCTATTATATGAATACAGCAATAAATAGCTGTATAATTCTTCTTCTCACTCACTAGTGACTGTAAGCATCATGGATTATTATCACACTGTTGTCAGCATTTCAGTACAGCAAAGCAGTGATAATTTTTCATTATAGTATTTGTTAAGAAAATAACAACCATTTTAAGAACCTGTTTGGTATATTATTTAGTCAGGGCTCAAGACTAATGGTAGCCAACTAGCCACAGACTAGTATAAATTCTGTTTTGGCTAGTGGATTTTGCACTTCACTAGCCATTTTGGCTAGTGAAAAGTCCAAAGCACTGGAGGACAAGAGGGAAACCAAATGAAAATTAATTCAAATGTATCACAAAAGAAAATGGAGTCATGCAAGTGAACAGACGACTTTTTCTTTCTTTTTTTGTTTTCATACTAATGCAATGAGCGACAAACAATCCACTTCCCCAACATTTCCCCAATTTGCTACTGGTCATTGTGATACCTCTGGTTCTACAAGGCGCACAAACTCAATTGAAAAGGCAGAATACCGTGTCTTATAAATGCTGAATTTCATTATGAAATAGTGCTTATGATGTCCCGTTTATTGATGATTTATTTATTTAAAAGCAAGGTTTCAAAATTGGTTCTCCTTTCATCATGCACCGGCAATGACACACACAGATGATTGAAATTGCAAAATACTCTGTCTTAAATGTATTTCTGTTAATGTACATGTAGTTTCTCTACAGCATTATCATTACATGGTGAAACTTGATAAATAAGTGATGTGATTCAAATAATTCGTTCGAGTGAGTTATTTCATTTCAAGTTCCTTAAAATTCAAATAGCAGTTTGCATTCAAAAGAGTCGAGCATCCTTTTTGTGCTGTGTTAAGACACTGTTGAGTACCAGACGTAAGAATTCTAATGTCATAGTTTGGTTTAATAATAATGTTAAATTTGTACCACAGTGTTTCACATCAGTATTGTGGCTTTCACTAGCTGCTGGGCTAGTATGCTCAAAAGGTAGTCTCGATCCCGGTCTAATTTCCTGGTGAGCACCATTTACATTACGCACCTGTTTAGGCTAACTTATATATGCAGGGTTTTAGGCTTTTGCCAAAGCTGAACATCATGAAGTGACACATGAATTATATTGTTTTGAAAGCCAAACCAAAAGAATTCATCCATGCATCACATGCTTTTTATTTCTGTTTCTTGAGTTATAAGTCATAAGCTAATTGTTTGGATCCTAGCATCACAAAATAAGTGGAGAACTACATTTCTGACACAATTTCCAGCCATGCCAAACTGTAGAGTTAGTTTAGAGAGATTTTGGATTTTAAGGCCCAAAAGGGATTTACATGTACAACCCTTTTTGTGGAAAAGCCTAATTCAAACTAGTCAGTACAAATGGAATGAATTCAGCATAGCTGAAGAACAAAGTCCATTTTTAACACCCCCTCCCCTCCCCTCCCACCTTACTTTTGTGGTTTTCAATTGAGCATTGAAAATAAATTGTGTTTGCTTTGGTTTTGCAATGCTTCGCTCTGTGATTGGCCAGCAATTAACTTGTGTCACTTTTTCAACCAATGGGAAGCAAAACCAGTGCGTCTTGTGTCTTGGTGTTTAAAATTGCTTTTGTTTGTTCCTCAAAGACCTGCAGAAGCTCACCGTGATCATCAAAAGCCAGCCACAACAAGTTTTAAGTGTCCTACATGTCCAAGAGTATTCCGCGCCAAGTCATGGTGGTTGATCCATACGGAAATCTGCAAGCTCCGCAACAAATGCCCGTATTGTAGCAACGCTAGAAAAGACTTTAAGAATGTATATAATCTTCTAGAGCATGTGGTTTTTAGTCATAAAAATGAAGATCCAAGTAATTTGGTGCCTGAATCTGCTGTGACGGAGGCAAGCAAAGGTAAGGGTCTCCTTGAAGAAACTTGTTATAATAATAATAATAATAATAATAATAATAATAATAATAATAATAATAATAATAATAATAATAATAATAATAATAATAACAACTTTATTTAAGTCTCAAATCGTTCTAGCCGAGCACAGATGCTCTACTAATTAAGGAGACTAAATCAAATCAACGCTAAATCAAATCAAATCAAATGTTGGTTTTTGGATGGCGAGAGGGGAAAACCGGAGTACCCGGAGAAAAACCTCTCGGAGCAGAGAGCCAATAAACTCAGCCCACTTATGACGCCGAGTCCGGGACACATTAGGGAGTTTAAGAAACTAGGACGCGACGGCAACGAAAACGTCATTTCAAACTATATCCTTTCGTTATTGTGGCACTTTCGCGATTATTCCAGGGTGTTCAACTTGTAAAATGTCGGCGAACTATTCAGGAACTAAATTGCCATGACCGGCATTGAAGTAAAGAAAAAGAAAGAAACATTTGCATCATGTGCTCACGTTCTCGCCAAAACCTCAAATTTGGTCATTTCACGTTGTTGTTGAGAACGTGAGCCATGATGGCAAATTTTTCTTTCTTTTTCTTTACTTTAACGCCGCTCATAGAAATTTAGTTCCTGGATAGTTCGCCGACGTTTTACAAGATGAACAAATTGGAATAATTCCGAAAGTGCTCTAATAAAGAGAAGGTATATTTTGAAATGACGTTTTCGTTGCCGTCGCGTCCTCGTTTCTTTGGAAGGCGAGCGCTCTCGCCACTGCGCCAACCCTGCCCATTTTAGCCCATTTTATTGTCTTGTGTTCAGATACCTGGGGCTGGTTCCTGAAAGGTGTAATAACTCTATTCCAGGGATAAATCTTCCTTAATCCAAAAGGTATTCCTGGAATAAGGCAGAGTTATCCCTGGCCCCGGTTCCTGGAAAGCCGATTAAACTATCCCCTGATTAAGGGTTAATTCAAG
Organism: Pachyseris speciosa; assembly: GCA_016490735.1. Lineage (NCBI taxonomy): Eukaryota > Metazoa > Cnidaria > Anthozoa > Scleractinia > Pachyseridae > Pachyseris > Pachyseris speciosa. The sequence continues at coordinate 977,199 of JAEMWC010000094.1, forward strand.
ATTAAATTCATAATCTGTGGATAACTAATCAGGGAATAAAAAGGCGTTCCTCAAAACAGATTTATCCTTCGATTAACTACCCCTCGATTAAATTCGGAATAAACCAGTCAGACCGGTTATCCACAAGCAAACGCGCGCGAAAATGACGATGCGCGGGAAAATGCGAAGCGAAGACTGCACTTACTCGAAGCGTTTAGTTGTTTTCTGATTCACGGAAAGAACGGCGTCATAAATTGTATTAATCAAACCTTATTTTGTCATAGTTTAAGATAAAGGTATAGTTTTGAACAAAAACAACCTCTTACGATATTGTTAAAAGGAAACGGAATGGAAAATTATTCAGTGCAAGGCGGTGTTGGTAGTCAAGCAAGGAAAGTAACCTCTGTACAAAGCGAGAAAATATTAAGACGGAATCCACCAGAAGTTCGAGTAACAAGTGGACAAAAACCTTGTGCCAAGATTATTTTCATCATCTTGCAAACTTCTTTAGGACTGTTTTAAATATCTTCTCCAAAAAAAAAATCATTTCTAGCAACACCAAACGTCGAAAACGAATGCTGAAGTAATGTATGAAACATAATAAAGTTTTGATATAACGCGCGCTCTGATTGGTTAAAACAGCGTACTTTATCAGAGTACAGATGCACGGCCGGCTACGGTCTCACGCAAATCGAGTCGACCCAAATGAAAAAGTGGCCGACCAATTTCTGAATTTTTCCTTCGGTTTTTATTTTGAGTGAGGCGTCTTATACGACCCAGAAATCGAGTATGAAAACGAGCTCTTAGCCTCAATGGATTTGGAAGATGCTTCTGCGAGTAACGCCACAAATAACAGCGTGATATTAATATCACGGGTGTTTTCAGAATTAAGGGGGGGCTAACTTAACTACAAAATTAGCTAACATTGTTGCTATGGAAAGTTCCCAACCCTCATATCTTGGAAACCCTAACTTGCACAGGCAATCTGTCTGACTATGTTTTAACAATCAAAAAGGTTTACAAGATTTTCGAGTCACAACCATATTTGGTAAGTCACGTGACCAGAGCAGAAAAAGGCTTAAAACTCGAGTGGCGTACATTTCTGGATATCGAAAATGGTGCCAATGGTTAACGATCGCCAAGGTGCAAAACTCTACGTATCGTTTTTTGGAAATTCGCATTTTTGTGAGATTTATGACGTCATAAGCACGCAAATTCATACCATTTTGTCATTATCATTGCAGTTATGTACGTTAACAGCAATTGCTTACGTAGGCTTGTAAAGAAGGCTGGAATATCTCCGACTGGAAAAAAAAATCGGAACTTCACATAATTTTCTCCAAGTTTTAGGGTTTTTTCTCTCTAAAGCGCGGTTGGGGCCTGGGGCAAGTTACGCATGCGCAATAGCAATTTATAAATTTTACATGTTCACCTCTTCGCACGTCTCACCAATATAGTGGCAATAACACCGAAAAACCGTGTTTTGCAAATACAGTCCGTAAAAATCCCTTGGCAACAACGCTAAGTCTGTAGTTAAGTTAGTCCCCCCTTAAGCTTACAAGCTGCTGAAATTATGCGAGTCGCGCAGCGACAAGGGCAATTTCAGCAACCCCTGGAAACACAAGTGATATTAACCCTTAATTTCACGAGGACTCATTCCAATTACCTGTTAAAAACAGAAGGGTAAAATTTTCTCAACAATGCCGAGGCACGTCGAAAAACAGTCAGCCAAGCGAAGTAAAAACACTTTCCTTCGCAAGCCAAACATACAAACAACTCAACTACTTTTTAATTTGCGTCCAAAACGAGTGTAGATGGTTATTATTTACATCCAGTCGAGAGATAAATATGAGTTTCAGTCCTGAACAAAAGTAACAAAGATCAAACCAAATGTTCAAAGCTTCAATTTATTTACCTGCGCTGTAGACTGAGGTTTCCACCACCTGAAAATACACATCCACTTAAAAACAGGCCTCCGTAACAACAAACCGTTTGTCCCAACGGTTTCTACCGAGTTTGAGTTACTCGTTCCTCTCATTAATGGTAAACTGTTCTGTAAACCTTTTTTGGTGAGCTGCAAGATGCCGTGGTAAAATAAAGGCCTCGAGGCGTTGAATCATTTTCTTTTTCAACCACACAAATCAGCTACGTCGGGCTCCATCGAAGTCGATCCAAGTTTTTAGCTTTTCACGTGAAACCTCTTTTGCTATTCCGTTTATCACTCGGAAATTCATCTTCCTGACTATCTTTTAAATCTAGCTCTTGATCTTTACAGCTTTTTTAGCGAATTTCGGCTGGATTTTACTGAACAATTTGCTTTTCGATCCCGACTTTAGGCCAAAAAACTACTCGCGACTACTCGCACTTTGATGGTTTCTGAACTTTGATGATTTGACATTTTGACAGCTTTGGTCTGTTTCAACCAATAAAATGTTTTGAATCATTCTAACAAGGATTGTGATTGGTCTGTTTTAGCGTACCTTATCAGAGTACAGATGTACGGAGGATGTACGGCTGACGCCACTCGTACGCTTTGGAAAATAAAGTTTTCCGAAAATTTTAGCCGAATGCGTGAGGAAATTAAGAAATTCTTTATTATAAAACAAATAAAGAAGCCTCGCCTTTGATCTGTTCTGTTGTAAAGCACTTAGGAAGCGGATTGAGCACTCAAGAAGTAGGGAAAACACTCGACTACGTCTCGTGTTTCCCCTACACTTCTTTCGTGCTCTATCCGCTTCCTGCGTACTTTAAAACAGAACAGATCACAGGCGAGGCTTCTTTATTTGTTAACTTGAAAGTACTGGTGAAATGAAACTGATGATGAAATTTTGCCTGTGTTTACACAAGTTCTCTAAACTTTGAGATTTATTTTCTCTCGTTCCCATGCGAAATTGTTTTCGGTGTTATTTCAGGCAATTACCTATGTATTTGGCTTTAAGAAAATGTAAAAATGACTGTAAAATACTGAAAATTATTCTGGTACCGGATTTTTGTCCACTAAAAGCTGAAATTGCTCTATTTTCTAGCAGATTTCGTCTTAAACTTGGAATTGGCTGGAATGGATGAGTTAAGATCTTGATTCTTTCAGTGTCGAATTCTAGCTACAAAAGCATTGGTTGAATCTGTATATTAAAGATGTAAAATTTGAAGCAGCGTTGTTAATATAAATCGGTTGAATACGTATAGAGATAAAATAAAATTCTCTTTTTGTAAACAATAAGGTGATGTTAAGTTTTAGTTTAGAAGCAATGCCTTTTTATTTCCTTTTAACTTCTTTCTAATGCAGTTTGTTGTAAGAATTTTATTTGATTAAAAATTTGTATTCCTCAAACAGGCGAAACGTTATGTCGAAGGGTAAAGGAAAACATACAGAAATGCAAGTGATAAAAAATATTTTAGTCGTTGCGTGTTGTTTTTCTCTCCCATTCAGCATAACTAAAATCAAAGCTTTGTTGCTTATTTTCTGCTTCGTGAAGCCTCTGCTAGAATAGAATAGCTCTTTATTTTTAAAATCTTACCGTTTAAAAGAGTTAGTTGACGATGTTGTTGCGAATGTTTAAGCTTACGAATAACATCAATTTTGAGTAAGAAACAATGTTAAGATTTGCATGCTTTGCCCGCCTTGGTTCGCCATCGTTCACTTTAGATGACTGTTTTCTACCGAAAATTCGATTTATACTTTCCTGAATTTGAATGGACTGAAAGTTCTCGGTCGTTCAAGTCTCCAAGACGTATTATTTGTGGTATAAGTTGTTTTCCCTTATTTCCTGCACCAAATTCACGAACGGTTTATTCCGCCATTTTGTTTGTTTTGAAAATTTTATTCCGCGGTTAACGAGTTAATCCACCTCGCTAGGTGTGTTAAATTTAACCGTTGGTTTATCCTTAGGATAGTGCTAATCTCACAACTCTTCATAATTCTCTGATTCTGTGGGACGTAAAAGAACCACTAGGGACGTAACAAAACTCTGGCAGTGACCACCCCTAGTGTCTGTCTTAATTTGATATTGACATTACGGGGGCACTCATAACTTAACTTCATTAATTGTAAACTGCGTTATAAGCAGTCTGGCAAAGTCCCCCGGCCAGTGTTGTAATGCGCATTTGAATATTGTATAGAAAATGCGCAATATAAATGTGATATATTATTATTATTATTATCGTGCTTTGTGGAACAGAATCTAACCGAAGGATAAATTTTATTCCTCGATTAGCGGGATTTATCCGTCGATTAGCGCTAATCGGCTTTCCAGGAACCGGGGCCTGGAATAGAGTTATCACACCTTTCAGAAACCGACCCCAGGCCTTTGAGTGTAAACTAGGCTGGAATTGACCTTGTTTTGATATAAACCTCTCGGCCTTCCTCGTGTAAATGTGGACTAGTTAGCATAAGAACAACATGATTTACCTGAGAAAAGTAGGGAGCTCTGTATCAAAGCAAGGGCACTGCCAGTCTCGTTTCCATTCATAGGCCAGGTCACTGAACATACAATGGTAAATGGGCTATTCACTCAGGGTTATTACAAATGTTGCCACATTTCTTCCTGTTACAAAGAGGTCAAACAGTTAAATAACCTTTCCCAGTAGCTTTTTCTGCTGATAAATACCCGAATAAGCTTACCTCACGTGTAAGCCATCGTTTGCGCAACCAAGCTCGATATATGTGCAATGTGAATTCGGAGCAATTATACGTAACCGCCGCAAAGAGCGGGAAAATGCTCTCGTGCAAGTCGCGATTGGTTTTGGTTTTGCTTCTCATTGGTTTAGAAAGTGGCGCAAGTTTTACAGGCCAATCACAAAGCTTAGCAATGCAAGGCCAAAGAAAACGCAATTTACTTTCTATGCGTAATTGACAATCGCTTTAAGCGCATCAGATTACGGGAAGATTAAGCATGAAAACACCACAGAATGGCAACTTAAAAGACATTGGTTTGATTATCGTCCTCAACATTTAGTAGTCTTGGTTTTTCAGGCCCTCTAACTGGAGTACAGTGTACAGTCGCGTAAGGCGTCAGTTATAACTTAATTTGCTTTGTAATTAACTGCGTTGAAACTGACTAATCTTAGAGAGAACTTCTGTTCAATAACTTTAAAGTACCAATGCCTGAAATGTGGTAAAAATAGTCTTAAGGTTTTCGTCACAACTTGATCTGACCGGCCGACAAGACAGGCAGACAGATGAAGGCTGGGTTCGTAAAACTATCATTTTCTATCAGTAGACCCATTCGGCTTACTCAATGTTGTACCTAATTCAAACCCTTTGGGATTGAAACGTTTTGTTCCAGGTATTTCCATATCATTTTAATATGAATGCTACATTATAATGCAAAGACAGTACACAAAGAATCTTAAGCCCAGGAGATTCAGTTGAATTGGGTACAACATTGAGTTAGCCGAATGGATCTATGACATGAGATATTGTACATATCATTTTTCTTTCCAAACTTCAGATGCTGCACCAGGGAAATTTAAATGCTGTTATTGCCCACGGGAGCTTGACACTGTTAAAAGTCTAGTGGAGCACTGGGTTTATTTTCACAACCGAAAAATGAAGGAAACTGCTCGAGATAAAAGGCTGGAACAATGTTGGATTTGCCAAAAGCAACTGCGTTCCAAGAAGAGCCTAAAGCGCCACATCCAGAGCCACACGGGTGAAAGGACAGTACCCTGCGATCACTGTGACAAGTACTTTGTTACTGTATCTGAACTAAGAATTCATTTGAAATTGCTAAGTTTGGAAAAAAATTTCAAGTGCGAGCAGTGCGGAAAGGGTTTCAAAAGAAAGCAAAAACTTGACGACCATCTTAAGCGCCATAGGAGCGAGAGGCCGTATCAATGTCCACATTGTCCTCGTTCGTTCAAATTTGGTACCAAATTAAAGGAACATCTACGTGTTCACAGTGGAGAAAAGCCTTATGATTGCCGGTATTGTGAAGAGGAGTTTGTCACCTCTTCGCAACGCAGTCGGCATGAAATGGTGAAACATGATGTTGGCAGGACAGATTTCAGGTGCGATAAATGCTCCAAAACCTTCAAAAGGCGCACGGGATGGAGGAATCACATGAGAACGCACGAGGGTAATGTATTACGATGTGACAAGTGCCCTTTTGTGTCAGTCTATAGAGCCAACATCGATATTCACTATTTCAGCCACACTGGTGAAAAGCCATACAAATGTGACCGCTGCCCCATGAGGTACTCTCAGCCGTCACGCTTGAAAATTCACATGCGCACGCACACGGGGGAAAAACCTTACTTGTGTACCCAGTGCGACAAAGCGTTTATTGACAGCTACAGTCTCAAGCGACATCAGAGAACACACACAGGGGAAAAGCCCTACAAATGCAGTTACTGCAGTAAAAGCTTCGCTCAAGGATGCCAGCAGCAGTTTCACGAGAGGACACACACCGGAGAAAGGCCGTACGAATGCGCGCAGTGTGACAAGAAATTTACCCGCAGACAAGAACTCAATAAACACATTACGACTCACGATAAAGTCAAAGCGTCTAAAAGTAAAAGGAAAGAATCTTCTGAAGACTCACAGCTTGAGAAGCGATTGACACGTAGCCAAGGTCGAAGCAAACTTGTTGCGAGAAACAAGGGAGGTTCGTCTGAAGATTCACTGGTTGAAAGGCGATTCACACGCAGCCAAGGACAAACCAAACCCTCGAAGGAACCGCCAAATGCAAATCAGACAGCTAAAAGGAAGAGGGAAGAGCCGTGCAAAGATTCGCAACCTAACAAGAGATGCGTCCGCAGGAAAGTACTTAAGAAAACGTTGGCGACACAAGAGAAAGTGAAACAGAAATTGAAGTTAAGAGAACAGTCCTTTTGAAGATTCACAGACTGAGGGGGAATTGATCGGCAGGCAAGAATGAAACAAAAGGTTGGACAGTCAGTCCAAAGGAAGTCAAGGCGAAAACAATAGTACTTTCAAGTTTACCTAACGGAAAGGAAACCAGGAACTCTTGAGAAAGGTAGATAACTACAGAAAAGGACACTGAGAAAAAGAAACAGTAAAGAGGCCTCCTAAATCTGGACTCCAGCTAGGCAGTTGACTGCAATAGGTAGAGCCTTCTTAACTCAGATAAGCGAGTAAAATAGGATACGTTTCATCGTAAAGGCTTGTGCTCAGACACTCCACCTTGAGTTTCTGAATTATACGAGAACCGAGAATGAACGTTTCCTGTTATCGATTCATCCACGTTGAGCTTGGCTATGATGATGTTTTTTTGATATTTGGTTCCTAAAAGGAACATTGCTTGTACCTCTGATAGAGAAGCATTGATCCTCACTGACAATGTTTACAATAATCTCAATGCATGTAAAATATATTCTTGATGATATTTGTCCCCCTAATTTTCTCGGTTCTTGGGGCCGTAGGATTGTCGTAGGATAGGCGTTGTTTATTTTTTTAACCTGAAACAAGGTAGTTATTCTGACTTTTTTTATCTTAGGAAAATCCGATATACATGTAGATTATAACCAACTGGAGTCTGATTTGAATTGCTTTGTGCCTAATTATGCGTTATAGGGTATAACGTTTGACCATATTGCTCTGAAATATGGAGTGCAAGGTCGTCATATATACTTATATGCAGTGCACTGTTCAAACAAAGAGGGCGTTCACCCTCCAGGGTATCTTATGACTTGATATATTAGACTTTTTGACACCTTAACTTTTCCTCATCTTCAGACGGTATCTTTGATTGTATTTTTATGACACTTAACTTTACATGGGAATGTATTAGTGTCATTTTTCATATTAACAGACGTAAAGTTTACATTCATTCAAGGCTATGCTATCTTTGCCTTGATTCCGTAGAATTCATACAGTCTTTTATCGTATTTATAAAAGGTATTTCCCTTACACATTGACTCGTTACTCGGCCGTTCCACGGGAAGGCCGAGTCTAAAACGGAGGTTGTATTTTCTTTTTTTGTCGTCATCGTCGTGTTTCATGCACCAAACTCACTTCCGGCGTTTCTGCGCAAGCGCGAACTAAGACACGGTGTTTCATCTTAGTCCAAAGTGCAAAGCATTGCATCATTATTGCACCATGAAGAGCCTATCAAGGGCCTTGAGTTTTGTGTATCCGGAGTAATTAGCATGGACATGCGTAACAGCCGCAGCCGTAGTTTCATGTTCATTTGTTCTGTTTACGCGATCTGTGAAAAGAATTGCCAAGCACTTTAATCTTTGATCATAAACAAAAACAGATAATAATTTGAAAGAGATTGTCAATGGAAAACGAAACGGTGATTGGATGGCAAAAAAGTCAACCCCTCACATTTTCCTTTATAATTTGAATCAGTATTAATAAAAGTTACATGCCTTTGAAATGTATGATGCAAACAATGATGTCGAAAATCCTCCCATGGCATAGTCAAATAATAGCTTTTTATCTCTAATTTCCTTTAACTTGATACAGCCTCTTATTCGAAAAATTTTTCAGTTTTCGAGCGTGCTCGTTCATTATGAAAATGTTAATGGTAATGGATTTATATACCGCACATATCACATAGTTCCATGGCGGTTTACAATGCTTCTCCAGGGAGAGAGCGGACGTTAGCCTGTAAAGGCACCTCTGGCAGCCGCTATCAGGCCATTCTTGATCTCACCCACCCAACCCACACATGAATGTCAAAGACAGATGAAAGATAGCGACCACCACACCGGGAACAACGTCCCCTACTCTTTTCAAACAGTGTGTGGGTTCTTTAACGTCCCACAGATTATGAAAAAAAAAATGAGGGGTTCTAAATTATGGTTGTTCGGTGGCCAAGTTTGAGCCTTTCTACCACTTGAAAATACGCAATCACTCCCTATAATGGCCTATACCGAAAGGTATTTTTGTGAGCTGTGAATTATTTTTTTCCGTAAAATGCGAAGTTCGTCGCAGCATTCTCGTGAAGCAATTAGGAAGATCACGTTCAACATTGCGTAAGAAGTAAGTCAGTATTGCCCTGGAATGAACCCAACTTGCGCTATCCCTGAAGCTGATAGCATATGTTATATCCCAGCTTTGGCGTTAATTAAAGAACCTGGTTTGACCGGATTAAGCCGAATTGTGTCTGAAAGAATAAAAAATAACTCAAACTAAGACGAAAATGCAAACCAGAAGCGTCATAATAATAATAATAATAATTCTATTAATTTCTATAGCGCATTACCATGACGCAATGATCTAATGCGCTTTACAACACTGGCCGGAGCGTTGTTAGAATGGTAAGTTGTTTTCGTCCTTCTTCGAAATTTTCTGTTTTTAGTATGATCTAGACTGTCACCTGTTGTCCCGTAAAGTAAACAAATGCGGTTTCGACTCGACGTTTTGAAAGTTTAATTATATGAAATCAATACTCCTTTTTGGGTTTATGTATTTGAAAATTATTGTAGAAACACCACCAGCTAGGCTGGCAGGGGTCCAATAACTACACGCTGCATATTTTAGTAAATGGTCGCAATTAGCCAAGATTTTCCGCTTGACAAGAAAAGAGACTGCCATGGACACTGGAATCCAAAGATATTATGCTTTAATACTCGCTGCTTCGTTTATTATTACAGGTAAGACAGAGCTAAATAGGCGTCCGGAGATGAAATAATTCGCATAGGCCGGCATATCATCCAGGAGCCATAACAAAATGTCTTTTTCCCCGGTTGTGGAGTCGGATTGAATCAACAGACTACAATTTTGAAGTGAAAGTAATCAGCAAAGGGCCGCCAACGATAACGCTGCTAGTTTACCTAGGATCTACAAGAGATCTAATCAGCCATAAAATTAACCAGAATATATCACAAAAGCAAAGCCGATACTACGAGAAAAAAGTTGACCTTGCGAGACACTAACATGACCGAAACTCGAAAAGTAGGGTTTCAACCATGGACAGTTGTTTCGCCCTTCTCGGGGCTCGTCAGCACGGTGTAGCAAATTTTAATGACGCCAGCTTGATGCCAACGCAAATAAATTGCACGATGACCCGTTCACGATATCAAGTTCTTGACTCTCATCGTGTATAGCGTTCTGCCCATCCTGCTGTCCGCATGAAAATACATAGCCACACGCTAAAAAATGAAACTAAAGTTTGTGATCTAGAGCTATACAACAATCAATTACAATTACATTTCTTCCAAAGGTGTTAACGCGGACAATGCAACTAGCAAAGGGGAATATCATCTGCTCGAAGACTTGTTCAATGCAGCAAGGTATAGCAAACGTGTCCGACCTGTACTCAGTAGCCAGGAGCCGGTGAATGTCACATTTGGATTGGCCATCAGAGAAATTGCAGACCTGGTAAGAGACCATTAGAGCGAAATGTATCATGTAACCCGTATAACAAACTGTTCTGCCATGCACCTTGGTAACCAGATAAAATAGGAAGCAAACCTGATCTTGTTTTGCCAAACTTTATCGTGCAATTCTTCCGTTTACAGGATGACAAGAATCAGCTACTTATTACAAGAGCGGAGATACGAGAGGTAAATCCATTCAGCACCCACCCATCAACCCACTTGTTCCTCCCTTCCTCCATCCATCCATCCATCCATCCGTCCGTCCGTCCACCCGTCCATCCGTCCATCGTCATCCGTCCAAGCAACCAACCAGTCAGTCAGTCAGTCAGTCAGTCAGTCAGTCAGTCAATTAGCCTTTCTTTGTTTTGTCTTGGTAACGATAGCCAGTCGATAGCTTGGAGAACTCAGCTATCAGTTACCATATCACCTGCCATTCTCGTGACATTTTTAAGTTCGATGGTTTGCTTTGTTTGTCTTTCTTTAGTTCTGGCTGGATCCCTTACTGACATGGAATCCCTCAGAATATGGTGGAGTCAAAGTCATCAGCGTAAATCCAAAAACAATCTGGTTACCTGATATTGTTCTTTACAACAAGTAAATAATTGCCATATTTATTTGACTTATATAATGGTCCGACACAACTTAATTCCCTAAACGACCCCAATCACATTTTAAACTGGCTATTCCACCACTGGGAGTATTCCCTTTTATGAGCTAAATAAATAAGAGGATACCGTGGGCCCCAAAGGACCAAAACGGGTATAGATTTTGACCACTATGTTCCGAAATTGTGTAGGTTTTCTTAAAGGAACCACGAGAACGCATAAACGTATGTTCCTTTTTATCAAGAAATGAAAAATGGAGAATTTCATTAAAAGTAACAGAAATGTCGGCATTCAAACCGAACATGTACCAGTTTCCTTGCTGATGTGCAGTTCGGCCGATCTTCGGCCGATTGATCCCAAGCCTAATGTATGCTACAATAAAGCCAGTGAACACTTTGTACTGGTCTGTCTGACCACAGGGTCTAAAATAGGGCCAGGATTTGGAGAACTGAAAGCACACCCCGTCCAAAATTTCCGCGGGGCATCCCGCTGGAGTTATTTCCCATCATCGAGCCATCAAAGTTCCTCAAGCCCATTAGACTCCTATTTTCAGTTTCCGAACCGATGGTCGTGCTTGTTTCATATGGCAGGTCACTTATTTCAACTTGCAGAAGCTTGAAATTTAAATTCTTGTCTTGTACGTTTTTTATTTTACTTTTTGATTTTTATTTTGTAGTGCTGGTACAGATTTTGGTGGCGGCATGACGCGTACCAAAGCCGTCATCACTAATGAAGGTTTGATCACTCTCAACGTGCCAACAATAATGGAAAGTAGCTGCAAAATACACGTGGATAATTACCCTTTTGACCAGCAGAGCTGCCAGCTTAAATTTGGTTCCTGGACTTACGATGCAAATGGGATAGCACTCACACTAGAGGTAAATATGAAAAAGTAAATGTACGGTAGTGTATCGATAAGGAATGAAAAAAAATTGTCTCTTTTTGTACACCACCTTTGTCAAAGAAAGTAAAAGCTCACACACGGACAATTATCCTACTCAATCTTCCGGAATATCCCCTGATTTTAGCCAACTCGGCCGACGGCCTCTTCGGTTTATATTATCATTCACGTGATAAGCAGTAAAATGGATTATCGTTATATCTTTCATTGCGAAACCATGTACTCCCCGCTATTGTCAATTTTTTTTCCGGCTTCACTGCCTAAGTAGTGTTAACTGCGATGATCATTCACAGCTTTATTGGACGTATTTAATCGTTCCGCTTATATTTTAACTTTTACGCCAGGGATCTTCTGCAGACTTAACTGAGTACTCCCCGAGCGTGGAGTGGGAACTGCTTGGGGTGCCTGGCGAGTTCCATTCTGTAAAGTACAAGTGCTGTGAAAATCCCTACCATGACGTCACCTACAACGTGCAAATCAAGCGAAGAGCCTTATACTATGTCATGTACCTGATAATACCCTGTGCAGTGATCTCTATCCTGACATTGCTGGTGTTCCTGTTGCCTCCTGACTGCAACGAGAGAATGACAGTGGGTAAGTGATGACGTAATGTGAATGGGGGTGTCTCTTAAACGCATTTTTCCTAGGCTTTCATTCCGGCGTTTTTCGTTAAAGACAATTTAAGCTATGAAAATGAAAGTCGGCAGGTATAAAGCGCGTCAAAATCTGTCCTTCCCAAATTGTTGCCAAATAAATGTCAGAGAGAGTTTTAAAAGATGTCTGGTGCTGTTTCATTGAGTATGAAAAGGTATCGACTTTCAAAGTCAGGGGGAGCTAAGTGGCCTCCCTCCCCCCAGGATAAACAGGGTTAATTCCACCAAAGTGATCATGAAATCGGATAGAGGGTGTATGGATGAAAGCTAGAGAAACTGTTATTTTCAAGAACAAAATACATACCTCTTACTGACCGAGTTCGAGGTTCGTACTGTAAGTTACAGACCGAGGTTTTTCCCGTTGATTTATGGCCCAAGCGCGAAGCGCGCGGGCCTTAAATTAATGGGAGAAAACGAGGATCCGTAACTTACAGTACGGACTGAGAAAACGAGGTTAGTAAGATATTTATTATATCTCTGAGGTTAATCCGGCGCACGGGAAAGAAGACTAGTTGAGGTCAAGTGGGCCGTACTGTAGAATAAGGCCCGCAAAATTGACCAATCTCAGCGCGTACTAAGTGAGAGATATCATAATGATTAGAATTATTCACCTCAGTGTTGGTGAAAGTGGTGGATATTTACCTCGCCGCTTCGCGGCTCGGTAAGTATCCACCACTATTCACCTCCACTTCGGTGAATAATTGTCAATTATTAGGGCAAGCAAAGAGGTGAAAACTCTGCTCGAATGGGAAACGTTTCCCATGTTTTTATTCTCACCTGTAGCCTAATAACATCGCACAAACTTACCTTAAATTTGTTTAATTGTGTTATGACTAACGTTCGTTCGCTATCTAGACCCGTTTTTCAATAAAGTGTCTAAGGTTGGCTAGCTGGACTTTGCTTTGATTATGTTTTGGATGTGACTGGTTTAAAAAATATTAATCACCATTTGAAGTAAACGGTTCGAGTTTCTGTTAGATAGAACTAGAACGTTGCCTGCCGAAGCTATCAAAACCTAGATGATTTTAAAAACATTTTGCGGCTACAATCCGAAAACTTTTAAAAGCATTGTATAATTAACAAAGAAATTGAAATCCATCACCCCAAAATGAAATTGACCACTCTCACTTTCCGTTGCGATTTGATGTTTTCAGGCATGGCAATTCTTGTTGGTCTGAGCTTCTTCTTCCTGCTGGTGGCCGAAAACATGCCCGCCACATCCGAAGCGGTGCCTCTTGTGGGAATGTACTACACAGTGACAATGATTCAGGTGTCATGCGCGTTCTTTATGACTTGTTGGGTTCTGCGGTTTCACCATATGAATCCAACAGAAGGAGAGGTCCCCAAGTGGGTTAAGGTAAGATTGCAGGAGGGTGGTCTGGATATTGGTAGAGTGATTATATAAGTTGCAATGGATCCTTGTAATGAAGTGGCAGCAGTAAGAGGATATGTATATTCTTTCACCAAGATCTATTTTTGTCTTGATATAAGGAGAATTGACAGGGTGTCTGTTGCACTGTATATCCTCCACTGCCTTAACCCTTTGACTCCCAATTTATTGCAATTTTTAGTAAATTTTTGGTGATAATTAGTCTGGAGGACTAATCTTCTCCATATAAGGAGTTGCGATTGAATTAACAGCGGTCTTGTGACACTGTGGGCTCACGCTAAGGTGTGATGTCATGCCCATTAGCAGCCGCGGCTCGCCTACCGAGTCAAGGAGCTTGATTGTGGGAAGTTTCCCGCTTTATAAGTGTTTCTTCGAGCCATTTTCCTCTGCAAAAGCCGCCAGGCTGTGCCTCTGAAAGAACCCAGAGGTGAGAGGTGGTTTCATGCCGACTGAGATGCCAAACTTGCTTTGTAGCCAATATGGTCGTTCAGGATGAAGCCTGCCTCTCACGTCATTTTATGGAATGATTTCAGGACCTACCAAGGCAGTTTGGGCTAATTTTGACTGGTAAAAAGATCAATTGATGGCACATTTTGCTGGTAGGGCTGGGGGCCCGACAATTGTAAAAAAAAACGTTGAAGTAGGAAATTAAAGAGTTCTCTGCTCGTGGAATGGTTCCATCCGGCCAATAATTCTTTTCGGGCGTGAAGAAGGGAACTTGAGATACGTGAGACTGGCTCCAACAAAATGGCTAAAGCGTGGCCCCCCGGAAAACGTGAGAGGAAAATATCCATCCAGATACCAAGGTCTGGCCTTAAGGTTTGTTGTAAATGTATAATTTTGAGTTTTGGGCAATAGTTGACCACAAAAATGTGTAATTTTTGGTGTTTTTCTTTGGTCAAAAGACTGGCATTTTGGGCTTTGTTGCCAAACAAACGGTGCTATGCAGCGGAATTCGGGTATTGTTGTCGGTGTTTTAGGCTGTGATAATTGCAAAAAGCACCATTTAGTGCTATTTACACATTATTATGTCTTTGTAACAAAATTTAAACAAGACTAGAATAAATCATAATAGCAAAAGCGGTATATGTGACGCCTATATGCTTCTTTGGGAGTCAAAGGGTTAATTATATTTACACAGAGACAAGTATTGTGAGACCCAAGACAGATGATATCTGATTTGATGGTGTTAATAGAACTTTCTATACCTTGGTGCCTTGCGAGCCCAGAGTGAAAATAACGCGTCTTCTTTGTTCATAAAACGGGACCCAGACCCAATGCAATGCAGGTCATAAGTCTGGCGGAGATTTCCCTTTCCTCTATCTATCCCCTTGCGATGCTACGTTTTAGCCTATGCACAGCCACAAAGGTTTCAACATTGCCTGGGGGAAGGGCGGAACTCGAGAAAGGCACGAAAGGGAGTACAAGAGGCACTGTCATGAGCACAGACGACTCAAACGACTAATGTTTTAGTTTCGCTCGCG